>DF358562.1:21500-34335 GCA_000787875.1 Solanum virginianum
CGAACTGAAATTATAAAAACTAAACTAAAACGAATTTAATTTAGTTTGGTTTTGATTAACATTTTCACTAAATCAAAAATCAAAAAATTGAACCAAATTTTGTAAACCAAACCGAACCCACTGAACACCCACACCTATCTACTCCAACCATATTCAGCGAGGCATCACCATGGTTCGGGAGTGGATTGTTGTTTACATTTGGTGTCGGCTGCATGACTATGATTTGTTTCATCTCAATGAGGTCTTTAACCTTGTGTGTTAATGCGTAACAATGATTAGTGGAATGCCTTTTAACTCCCGAATGGTATTCACAAGTTTGAGAAGGATCAAACCTTCTTGACAGCGGGTCTGGAATTCTACCCTCCACAGGAAATAACAAACCTGAAGCCCGTAACCTTTCAAACACAATACTCAGTGGCTCCCCCAATGGCGTAAAATTATGGGAAGGTCTATTTGGGCGAGGTAGGGGTGCATTATTTTGATGGTAAAGCTGTGGTGGAGGGGCTTGATATGTTGGCGTACGTGGAGCTTGATAAGCTGGTTGAGTATGGTAAATAGGGTATGAAATTTGTGTTGGATGAAGTTGGTAAGATGATGAAGCTTGGTAGTGCGGATGTGGGGAATATTGGAGGTATTGGGGATGGGGAGCATAAGACTGATATTGTGAAGGTTGTTGACGATGGTATGAAGTACCTCCAAGAGCCTTTACTGCAGTGACTTCTTTTTCTTTCCTCTTTCCATTTCCAAGGGCACCAGTTTGGATAGTCTTACTAGTGGACTACAACGCTGGAAAACTTGTTATTCTTCCACTATTGATACCATCTTCAATCATGTCTCCAACTTTGATCACCTCAGCAAAAGTTTTGCCACCTATTATGAGCATTCGTTCATAATATTCTGGTTCTTGTGCCTAAATGAAAAAAGTGATCACTTCTGCTTCCTTCATAGGTGGATACACTCAAGATGCTTCTTCCCTCCAACGTATAGCATATTTTCGAAATAATTCAATTGATTTCTTCTTCAATTTCGTTATTGAGATTCTATCAGGAGCGATCTCAACATGGAACTTATAGTGATCCACAAAAGAATTTGCCAAGTCATCCTAAGTATGCCATTTTGTAATATCTTGCTTAGAGTACCATTCTAAATCTTTTCCAGTCAAGCTTTGATTGAACAATTTTATCCTAATCCCTTCATTCCTTCCAACACTAATCAGCTTCTCACAATAGACTTTCAAATGGAAGAAAGGATTTCCAGATCCATCAAACTTTTTAAATTTGGGAATCTTATAACCCGGTGGCCACTCTACCTCAGGAAAAGCACATAACTCTTCATACTTTACACTTTGGTTTCTCCCAAGATCACGCAAACTTCTTATAGCATCTTCTAAACTGTTGAGCTTCTTGTTCATCATTTTATCATTAAGTGCCCTTGCCTCCTTTTCAACATCTGTGTGATATAGTTCTTGAACTTGTGTCATAGGTGGACCTGTGGCATAAGTATATAGTGGTGGAACTTGTTGTGAATTTGTAGCATCATGCACCGTCGATATATACTAAGCTTTTGAAGGAGTGGTTGTGAACACATGTGAAGAATTTTGAGTAACTTGATGGATGAGTGATGCACTTTGAACAGGTTGAGAAGTGGTAAAATAAGTTGACTCATTAAACCCATTGAAGCTTTGAAATGGAGCTGGTATCGGCATACTCTGACGAACTCTTGGAGATGGAGTCACATTTGGCAGTATGAGATAATGACATGTTTTGAAGCACTATACGACTTAGTTCAGAAATATGTTGCTCTAAACGAGCAACGGTCTCTAAAGTTGTTTCTGATTCTTTTGAGGCAGTAGGATCACTTATGTTGGGGAAAGACAGATTTGTCTCAAATGAAGTGGTTGCATTGGTCAAATTTTGCTCCATTTTAGAATGAGCTTTCTCTGTTGTCCAAGTAATAAGTAGTGAGTCTGCGATTGATTTCTTGGCTTGAGATAGTGTGAAGTATGAATGTTCCACCAGTTCCCCTTTTAGCACAAGTCAACCTTTATTTTTTTAAAAAAAATTGCATAAGAAAAGAAAAGAAAAAGAAAGAAAAGTTAGTATATGATAAGAATAGAATATTGCAAACAAGAAAACGTTAACACATAGAACAAATATATTATCGCGTCTTATTATGCAAGGGGACTTCTTTGAGCCAAAGGTAGGCCTGACGAATTTTTGAAGAACAAAATGTGTCAATATACGTCATTCTATTACTTTTTAATTAATAAAGTATATTTCAAAAAATAAAGTACAAGAATAAAATACAATATGATACTCCTAATCAATAAGCTACTTTAAATCATCATCCGGAATCTTCCAATTTTGCTCCATTTGTCGATGTTGCTAAGGTACATCTTCATATACCGAAATTTGGGAAACTCGATGGCCATCCATACTGCAAAACAAAAAGTTAATTTGTGCCACTAAATTTTAATCAATTAAGAGCAAATAATCGGTATTTAGGCACAATTATTCTTCAAATATGCACATAAATTATGATAAGGTATCACTTGGAGTCGTAAACCCACTTGGACATTTGGAAAGGTAGACTAATGGTCTTAATATGCCTTGCGTATTAAGACTCCTAGGCTTACATGATGCATGTTCCCTAAAGGGTGTTGGTTTCGCTCTATCTTATATTTTTCTATGATTTGGCTTACTAGACAAAAGGTTCCCGAGCAGACAACTCGAGTGAAAAGGCTACGCAGCCACACGTAAAAAGATCCAAACACTCCGCGCATATGCCAACTCTCTTAAAGTTCGGGTTTTTGAAAGAAGTTTGCGGGTGCGCAAAGCACACCTCGCGTGTATGTGTGATAGTGTCAATTTTTCAGAATTGGAAGAAGTATGAGCGAAATAACAATTTATATAAAGTAAATAAGTAAATTACATATAATAATATCAATTTAAGAAAATTATATCATGTAAATACAATAAATAAAACATCAATCAATTAACACTGAAACAAGTAATTTAATAGATTAAACAAACATATATTAGAACATAGATTATTAACCTAAGTTTGTTATGGTTTAGAACCTAAAGTCCCCAGTGGAGTCGCCAAGCTATCATACCCCATTTTAACTTGAGGTCAAATGGTGTACAACATATTGGTAATTCCTGAATTATTTTAAGGAATTGCCACCTAATTATTTTTAAGGTAAATTAGGATACCTATTTTTGCTAAAGTTAAACTTCATTTTAAGATCTACTTAGCCTATGTGATTCAAGGTAAGGGTTTTAATCATCCTAAAAGGAAACGGTTAGGCATCTTTTAGGATTCGTTAAAAATGATTACCGACCAAATTTAGGTTAATCAATCAAAACAAAATAAAGTACTAAGACGATAACATGCTTTAAAATTTTAAAAAAATCTTTTTGACTAGAAGTAAAATGACAAAGGCTTTAGAAAAATGGTTGATTTACTTGAAGCTTGAAAATGCTAAGAAAAGTTTAAAATCCAAGTAATTGAATGAGAAAAGGTTTTTAAAATAAAAGTCAAAACTCTTTTGAATTTGGGATGGAATGAATTACATTTTCCTTTTCTTTTGAAAAAAATAATAGACAATCCTTTGTTTAAAATATTTTTTTTCAAAGTAAGGCACGAATTTTTTTTTAAAGAAATAATAATAATTATTATTATTATTATTATAATTATTATTATTATTATTATTATTATTATTATTATTATTTATTAACTTATGGCATTTATCTTTATTTTATTTTTAAGTAAGGCACGTAAACCTTTTTTTTATAATAATAATAACAATAATAATAATAATAATTTTATTTTTTTATAATGAAACATATATATATGCTTTAAAAAATATTATTTGATAAGGAGCTTATCCTTAAAATAAAATATTGATCCCCTTTTAGAAAACATAACAAAAGTTAATGTTACAACCAAGATTTATTTGTAATTAGAGGTACCCAAACCCAAAAATCTATATTATTGTTAGCTATGTGAATAAAAAATGATAACATATTTAAGTAACACAAGCAAGTTTATATTGTAAATAAAAATAAATAAGCAAATAAATAATGCAAATATGAGTAGCCATGAATGATTCCAAGCAATGTCCCTTTGTTTGGCTTGCTATTCGAGATAGTATAAAATGTTGACTGCATGTGCGGGTATGATAGTGTCGAGTCATGAGACTCTAACTTTGTGGAAATCTCAAATTGAGACTCTATTTGCTCCCAAGTGTTCATGCAAATAAGAGAAAAGAATAATTAGAAAGGTAATTCAACTTTTTATGATATTGAGTAAAAAAGATAAAGTAAAATAAATTATGCAATGAATATACCATCCCAAACAATGAAATACGCAAGCACTAAATAGAACTATCACTTTCACAATTAGTGACGTTTGAAATCAAGTTCAAAACACTTCATATCTTTAAATTTAACATATTTTAACTATAATGGAACTAAATGAGGATATGTCATAATTTTTTAGAACTTGTACATGCTAACATGTGATTAACTAAAGTAAGAAAGCATAAATTTATACACATCATTTAACCAAGAAAAAGACAAAAAATTTCACATTATTGCATAGAATAAAGCATTGAATATGATGATTACTACCAAGACTTTTTGCTCTCTTTTACATTTCAATATAGGGGCTATGTCTAATTAAAAAGAGACAAAAATCATCTCCTTTAAACATTTTTACTAAAAGAGGCAAGAAATGATTTGTACTAAATTTAAAACTAAACAAAGAACAAAATTAAGTTTTAGCAGGTGACATTAGCTAACAACAAAAACCTTTTTTTTATATTAAACAAAACTTTTGAATGTATATATAAACAGAAATTAATTTAAAACAAAGACAGATTTCACAATACTAGCTAATGCCATCATTTTTAAATCCTACTATCTAAATAACGTGAAGGGAACATGAATGTCGCTTATCCACACAGGAATTCATGGTTCTAATTGTCATTACAACAACAACAACATACCCACTGAAGTCCCACAAGTGAGGTTTGGGAAGGGTAGAATGTACGCAGACCTTACCACTACCTAATTGTCATTAGGGACTCGAAAGTTTACATTTTTGTGTGCATATGAAGCTAGATGCAGTATGTTTGCATTTTTTATTAGAGGGCAGAAACAATTTGTATCAGAACTTAGAAGTTCTTGCCAAATCAACACATTAGATGTCAATAAATCATAACAACATCCATTTCGAGCGAAGATTTAACCATGAAATAATTTCTTAGGTATGCGACAGCGGTTAAATATAAAAGGGAGAGATTTCGAGTTTCGAATTTCTACAAGCCTTAAACTAAAGCAAAACTACATCCTAACTTTGAAATATTATCTTCGTTATGGCTTAAGTAAGCAGATAGTAGTACTATTGCTATATAGCTACCTCAAAATAGGCATAATATTTCATCATGATGATAGAAAATAACTATAAAAAAAAGAGAGAAAATTACCTATTGCGGGACAGTGAACGGGGGTGGCTTGATCAAAGATCTATTTCAAACAATGAACGAGCTTGAGTAACATAATACTAGAACCTTGATAGAAATTGAAAGAGAATGCAGATAAAATATTTTTAAAGCAAAAATGGTGCTCTCCGCCCCCTGCTCAAACAAATGGGTGCATTTATAGGTAATAATAATAATAATAAGATTGGACGGGATTTTGAATTTTTTTTTTTGAATTTTAATTTCAAATCTTTGGTCAAAGCTTTGAATCTGAACGTTGGAGGAATTTGGACTTCACATAGTTGATATAAGTCAAAGACAAATTTGTCATGGCTAAATATAGGGATGAAAAAAAAACAAAAGAAGACAAAAAGGGAGCTTGGAAAAAGCTGTTAAGGCCCCCTTAATATTAATCTTTTTCTTAAATTTGAATTTGGGCTGAAGCTTATTGAATACTTGGGCCAAAATATTATATGAGTTGATTAATTTGGTCCAAACTAATGGGATCTTGATTGTATTTGTAAAATATGGGTTGATGATGGTTGAGACATGGGATTGGGCGTACGTTTGGGCTATTTTTAGACAAATTTGACATAAAGAAGATTAGCTTATTTGTGCTAATTTGAGGCTTTGGGTTTAATTTCTTGATCTCTTCCTTTCTTCTTCTTTTATCATATTTGGACTTCCAACTTAATAACTAATACTCAATTATACTATGTAATGATGATTAATAATTTTCAAAATAAAATATTTACAATTTTACTCTAACATAAATACAAAATATATAGTTGTAATTAATTTAATAAGTACGAAACTTGAAATAAGGTGACGATAATTGATTATTTAAAAAAAGATGTGTAGAAAATGATAAAAGTGATTTTAACAATACAATGGATAATTTTAGTGGTGATTATAGAAATGTGACAATGACGAAACGAAGATAGGAAAAAAATAATAATAAATATTATAAAAAATAGTAGTAAAAGAGATATTTTGATATGTTATTATTTTAGAAGCCCAAAATAATGATTTAGAACAAAGGATGGTCAAAATTGGGCATCAACACTCTCGACAGTTTCTAAACCAAAGATTTGGTGCCCTGCACCCAAAACAACCCAAAGTAGCCCTCCCTTTGCTGTCATGATCATACTACACTACAATTTCTAAACCAAAGATTTGGTGCCCTGCACCCAACACAACCCAAAGTAGCCCTCCCTTTGCTGTCATAATCGTACTACACTAACTCAGATGCCCCCGGGGCCTGAATACCTGTGAAGGATGACCCAATTGGCCCTAATGAAGTAGGGTCACTCTCCCATTGTCTACGCTTGGCAGGATAAGAAGAACTACCCCGACTGGATGTACCAGGGCCCGGACCGCTACCCTCAAAAGCCCGCAAGGATACCTGGAATGGTCAACTGGTCTGACCCTGCTGAACCCTCCTCGGAAGCCTATCACTTGACTCCCTAAACACTGACTTGGATCCACTGAATTCTCCCTTGGGCCTAGCACCCTCGTCGTTGCCCTTTGGGCTCATGAATAAACTACTCCAAAGAACGGGCATGGTCAATAATATCAAGACAAGACCTACCTAAATCACCAATGCATGCATACCTATCCTTAACTGTGATCTCAATCCCCGCAAAAAAGTAACAAATCTGCTCCTCCTCGATAAACAAGATAGTTGTAGCATACCGAGAGAGCTCTTGGAATCTAGCCTCACACAGCGTAAATTGTCATTTACCCCAGCTCCAACCATACAAATTGATCCTAACGTCTATCTCTGAAACTCTTAGGCACAAACCTTGTCATAAAGGCCTTTCTAAACTCTACCCAAGTCACAGGCAGCGCGGCTTCTTGTGATCTAGTATCTTTATAAGTTCGCCACCATTGTCTGGCAGTCCCATCTATCTGGTAAGCAATGAACTCTGCACCCCAAGACTCTAATAATCGCAATGCTGGTAACCACTCCATACATACTATCAGAAACTCCTGACATCCTCTCTCGTAGTTCCCAAAAACCTCGGCGGAGTCAATCTTAGAAAGTACCCAAGTAACCACTGGTCCTGGAATGGTATGACTTCTACTGGCTATGCCAAAGACGCTAGAATGGCAGGATCTGCTGCTGCCTGAACTGTAGGGGTTGGGGCTGGTGTCTCGCCCTGTTGTAAGGCCTCAAATGTTATTTTAAATTATCCAATAGCTACTTGTACCTTTGGTGTGACTACAAAGGCGGATGGGGGAGTTGGTGCCTCCGTCTGTAGGAGAGTTGCGGCATCCAGTCTCTACTCGATAGGCTCAAAATGTTGCTCCCTTTTTAGGATTGATGATAAAACCTTAACCCAGCATACTGTTCATCCTTCATGCGCTATGTCTGCGAGAAATGAACAAAGTCATTGGAAATCGAAGGACCATTGACAATATTTCACAATAAGAATCAACAACACATGAAGTATCCTAAACATCTTGTATCCCCTAGAGATAAGTCACCAACATCTCCATGCTCATCCAGAGGACTCTACTAGATGGTAGCTTTGTACAGATGAGACCAATGAACCTTAAGCTCTAATACAAACTTGCCACAACTGGTTCTGATCATGATGGCGCTTATTAGATCACACCTATAGGCAAGCCAAATCCCAACCCCAGGGTATCTGTCCTGAATTACTAATCACAATAATACTAGAATAATGATATACAAAACCAGAAATACTCCTACAGATACAAGCCACTACACGATATATGGCCAATGCCAGGATACAAAAGATGGCCATCAAGAAGGAAGGAGACTTTAGAGTGTCTAAAGTTATCAATGCTTACCAAATGTCTCATAAAATGCTCACGCACCCTCGAATCAATAACCCTGGCTAGTACCGAAACCTGCACCATGGGAAGATTCAGAAATGTAGGTGTGAGTACTAGTGAAAGGCACCTAGTATGCATCATTGACTGACTAAGTGAAATACTGTAAATGCATCGAAAGCTCAAATATAGAACTATAGAAAAACTAGAAAATTGAGATTCAGCTAACATTAAGTGTCATAGTAACCTCATCATGTCTAAATGACTCGAATCAGGTAACATATCACAACCTAACTGACAGAAGATAGCAGAACTCAACCTCTCAGCATCACATAGTTGAGGGGTTAGATTGTACGTGGGTGTAAGGCCCTAATATCTAAGCATGTACACTCCCTGAGCCCTTATAAGCCTAGAGGATACACTTACACACAATCTAGGTATGTATTGGTGTGTGGGTCCAAGAATTTATACCACATATGGCCTCAAATCCCTAGTCATCCCCACTTGGCCTCTACATAGGGGAAGTCAACTAGGGCTAGATGGACAAACAATCAATCGGGGCCTCAAACCCGTAGTAATCAAATGAGGCCTCGAACCCCTCAATATATAAGTAACTGGATGGCTCTATACATAGTCCTTCTAGGGTAGCATTGACTTAAACCAATACTAAGGCCCTAGGAAAACAGAAAATCAAAAGTGTGTCACCTACCCAGAATATACCACAACCCAGATGTCACAAAGGAACCTACCAAGGCAACTAGGTCCGACTCACTAGTAATGTGCACATCTTTGGAACAAGATGGCAATCCCTAGGACTAACCCATATAGATGACATCTTAATCATAGATAACCTAAGAAAGCTCATAGGATATAGCCTACATCTCTCTAATAGGGTCATATTCTCGTTTCTAGTGTATCAATGGTTCAATAGTACTATGGCTCATATCAATTGTCATAAAAGCCTAATCATCACCATAACTACCATATTTCTCAGGCTATGGTATGTATCCCTAAGATTAAGTAAGTATAATAGGTGGTCTATGCAAATAGTTGTAGATAGAGGTATATCATACCTTATATCAAGATTCACAAGGCCCAATCAGAAGTATAACAACAACAATTCCCAGAATATAGTTTGTTTCCCCAGTTACCAACTAGTATAACAAGTGCATAGTGGATAACAACTATATACTGATGTTGGTATTGATGTGTGGTAAAAACATAACACTTTTGATGCTTAAAACTTGAAATTTTATGCGTTCTCATTACGATGTAAGCGGGTTTTATATGTTTTTCTATTTGGTTTGCAGGATTTCAGAGTTGGCAGTGATTTTAGGAAGATTATACAAAATTTGTTGTTTTTGAGATGTACGATACTCATTAGAGGTATAGAGCATTCTATGGGCCATTAAGGAGGTTTTGTGGATAATTCTAGTGAGGGTCTGATTTCATAAAGTTTGTTCTACAAATATGCAAATCAGTCATAAACTATTCCCTGAGGATCAGAGAAGAAGGACATTTTAAAGTTTTATCAGATGAAACCCCCTACGTGCCATGGAATACTTTACAGGCCATAGAGGGTTGTCGTAGAATACAATTTTAGTTTTGAAGCAATAATGTACGAAAGTCCTATTACAAACCATGCAACATAATGCGACCCGTAAAGCAGTTCATGAGGCGTGCCGACCTAGTTATCTTACTTTATTTAGGACATATATTTTAAACATTATAAATAAGTCTTTAGGTTATTTCTCTTAAAGAGTCAATCAGGTGACAGAAAAATAGTGAGATTGAGTAGAGAAAACATTTGAGTGTTTTGACAAACACTTGAACTTTGATTTGATCTTCTAATCTTGTGATTCTCATTGAAGCTTGGATTTACTTGTGCTTAATTCAATTGTGTAAGTGCTCTATTATGTTATTCAAATTCATAAGTTTTGCACCTACACAAATCATAAGTAGCTAAATCCACAACTAGAGTTGTGGGAACCATAAAGAACTAACAAGGTAAAATTGAATAATTTATAATTTTTGAAAAGTGTGTATGCATATATTAATTAAATCTCCTTATTTTGGATATTTCTAGTGGTAGACAATAGTAGAACCTGCCTAGTATTACTGACTTCACCAAAGTAGTAATGAATAAAAAAAGAGATTAATTATCAAGATTCGATTGATGTGTTCTCATATAATCAATCATACTAGTCCAAGAAGAGGTTGTACTAGGATAATAGGTTAGGGTTAGCAATGTCACACTACAGATATGGGCTAAGTTGCATAGTGAAATTTGCCTTTCGCCTGTACCAAAGGGTTTGGTGAACTTAACTTACTGTCTTACATGCTACACACTAGGAAAGAATTAGGTTATCTGATGAAACTAAGTTGGGGAAATACCCTAGTTTCTCTCCATATTGGTTTCAACACTTGTGTTAGTTTTATTTTCCACTTGTTATTACAAGCCCCTCCCCCCCGCCCCGCTCGAGGAGATAAGTTTGTTAATAACTCAAATTGCATCAATTAAATTTTTCTAAGTCTATAATATTCTCTTGGGTTCAACCCTAACCTTGGTTAGGTTCTATTTCTTGACAATAACTGTTTTATCCTTAAAAAGGTGGTGTAACTTCGGTGATATCAAGATTTTGGTGTCGTTGCCTGTGAATAAGGTTACACTTGTTTAATTTAAGTGATTTGGGGAATTAACCCTTTTTTTTACATTTTACATTTTTTTGTTATTTTTATTTCTTTTCAGGGTGTAAGTGTAGTGTATGCCCAACATGCGAAGTTGAGGTAGACCCTTGACTTCATTTGACATGGAGAACTAGAGAACATTAAGAAGAATGGCTGAAGATAATGCCAACAACTGGCTAATACAGCTCTGAACATAAATGAGAATGAGAATGCTGATTATGAGAACCTACCTCCTTTTGAGGACATTGCTCAACAGTCATAGGATTTCAATGCCAATGCTTATATGTGGAATCAATATAGGCTGAATCCTATGGCTATGGAGGTGACTGGAGCTATTGTGTTGCAGCCACTACCAACTGATAAAAAGTTCATAGTTTCGAGTAGGTTGTTTTACATATTGCAGTACCATAGGTTGTTTGTGGGCTTACCATCGGAGGATCCTTATAGCCATCTACACAAGGTTGCATTTGTCTATAAGAGTGTGATGGGAACATAAGGTTGCATTTGATTCGAGTTTGTACTACATTAGGTCTTGTTTTGTGGCTTGTTGGAGTTGGTATGGTGGATTTTGATGTCATTATAGAGATAGAATAGTTGCATGCATATAGTGTCTTCATGGAAGGTAGGACTCGTAAAGTTAAATCCTAACTCCCTAATAAGTCCGTCGTTGAGTGGGAGGTGGTCAAGTGGTAACAAGGGAGGTAGGTCCATTTCATGTCTTAAGGTACAATTGATCTCTAAGGGGTTGCATTTATCATCTTATGAGAATTGGAAGTGTTGAACTTAAGTTGTTTTATTTATAGAATTGTTGGTGGTGGTAGATGAGGCCTTGAATGTCCCTTTCTGATATTTTGAAATTGGGGTAGTGACTTTGGTTTGACTAGTACACCTGTTATGCCTATAAGTCTCATGATTAAGATCTTTAGTCCCTACTCTAGTAGGCCTATGGTGGTTTTGGTGATAATATGATGGTTCGTTTCCCTAATGAGGTAGCACATATGAGTTATTTGAGGGTAGTATTACAAAGTTTAAGGAAGAAAGTTACATGATAAATAGGAGAAGTGGGAGTTTGGTTGTAAGAGGTTGCCTTCCTAAGTCGTATGGTGCCAGGTGATGGTATTAAAGTGGACCTTAGTAAGACGAAGGTGATTAGAGATTGACTTAGACCTTTGAACCCATCGGATATTAGGAGCTTCTTGGACTTAGCGTGCTAATACTGGAGGTTGTGAATAGGTTATCTTCTATTACTTCTCATATGACTTAGTTAACCCTAAGTAAGGCCAATGTTATGACCGACGTTTTGAGTAGGGTGATTTGATAGGTTTAGAAGTTGTTATCTCTTGTGTGATTCCTTTGTGCTAATAGGATTCATGTGTGTGTCCCGGATGGTTGCGCGAGTCTATTGTAGCTAGAAAGGGTCTATGAGGGTTGCCCATGTTATTGTTACATTGAGTCTTGTCTTGTGATCTTGGTTGGACTTAGTTGGGGTGTTGGAGGTCTTGGGGTGGTTTGACTACTTGCATAGCCTTCTTTCGATGAATGTAGAACCTGTAAGGTTGTGATATGATGGGTAAAAGTGGTCGATCTATTTGGTCAACTACAATGGGTTAGTCACTTCTCTAAGATTGATCTTTGGTTTAGATTTTGTCCCCAAGTAAGGATGAGGATAGGTGATATCCCTAAGTGTCTTTTCGGACTAGGAGTGAGCATTATTAGTAAAGGTGAGGTTGGTTAGGAAAAGGTTGAAAACAGTCCAAAGTCATCAACAGTCCTATGCCGACGTAAGGAGAACGGGACTTGAATATAAAGGTGGCGATTGGGTCTATTTGGAGGTTTTACCCATGAAGAATGTTATCCAGC
>DF358562.1:37472-53383 GCA_000787875.1 Solanum virginianum
CATCATTCTGGTCCGTTTGGCATTTACAAGTATTTCTTTGACCCCTTTGAAATAAGCTGAAACTATAAGTTGACACATGCACGAAAATGAAATCCTATGACTATGTTCAGTATGCTATTCTGATAAACATATATGAACCCTATGCTTATGTTCAGTTTGATACTTTGATGACTACAGATGCATCCTATGACTACATTCAGTTGTTATTCTGGTATTGATATGTACATTCTGCTTTACATATTCGGTACGTCCTTCGTACTGACCCCCCTTTCTTCAGGGGTTGCATTTCATGCCCGCAGGTTTAGTCATACAGGTTAGCAGGATTCCAGCTTAGGCCTCAGTTACAGTTGAAGAGCTCTTTAACTTCAGAGCTGCTTTTGGTACACATGGTTGCATTACTCTTATTCTGATTATGTTGGGGCCCCTGGCCCGTCTTATGATTCGGTTTGTCTGTATTAGAGGTCTGTGGATAGTCTGTGAGTTGGGTTCTGTCAGAAAGTCAATGTATTCTATATATTTGTCATGTATTTGGGATATAGCCACCTGTCTGGACTTTCTGTATATATGCTATGTTTATTAGGCGGCAAGACCGCAGCGGTGACCTTGTCGGCCCGCGTATGTATATATATATGTTTTAGCCACCTGTCTAGACTTTCTGTATATATGCTATGTTTATTAGGCGGCAGGACCGCAGCGGTGACCTTGTCGGCCCGCGTATGTACATATATATATGTTGTGACTCCACTGTTGGTTCGCTGGACTTTTCTATTTTCAGGTGGCTAGTCAGTAAAACAGAGGAAACTCTGCCGAAATTTCTGGAAATGAAATAGTAATCTGAGTTTGGCTTAATAATGTGTCTGAGTGCCCTAAACGGGTACCAGTCACGGCCCATTGATTGGGTCGTGACAGTAACATTCTTGATGGTTCTAAATCTTCTTGGGTGAAGAGGTCTAGATTAGGCAAGGCCTTGATTCCGCCTTATTAAAGTTGAAAGTTTTAGGTGAGAAGATGATAGAGTGGAGGTTATCTCCCAAGGGGGGAGATGGTGGTGATGGTACCAAGTGGGTTAGGTGTATTTAAGGTTGGCAATTGAGTTGAGGATTGTGAGTCCTTATAGAGTGTAGGGAGAGGTTGGTAAGGTTGCATAAGTTTGGGAACTGCCTATGGATGTATATATGGTTCGTTCGGTTCTTCATACTTCTAGGTGGATGGGATGTGTTGGTGACTCTAGTGCTATAGCACTCTTTGAAATTGTGGGTGATATGGAGGACAAGTTGGCTTAGGGAAAGATCCCGGTAGAGGTGTTAGATGGATGAGTGGAGAAGTTGATTAATAAGGATGTGGTGTTCATTAAGGCACTCTTGAAAGGATCATCAAGTCAAAGGTGTCTCCAAGGAAGCGAAAGCGGTCATATGGGAGCGATATTCGTACCTCATTCACTCTAATCAAGCCTTAGATAGCAGCTAAGTTCTTCATGTGATTTCAAGTCTTATGTTTCAGCCCCTATGTCATTCATATGCATTCATATTTAAGTTAGCAAGTTTATAATGATTTTACACTTATGTTGAGATTTTGAAAATGGTGTGTAAAATGTAATGTTGCATTCTTTCTAGGGCTAATTTGTTCATGATCACTCTTGTCATGTACGCTTCTTTTACATTTGAGGATGAATGTTCCCCAGGGGGAGATATTGAAACGACCCCAAAAAGTGTCAAAAAATGTGACTTGGATATGCTCGGAATCGTAATTTCCATATATCTAAAAATCCATTCGTTATTTCAAAAATTTGACTTCATATTCTTGTTCAGGGGGTCAAATTGAGTGTAAGATGGGTCTAACCCAAATTTTAGAGCAACCGCATCAAAATTTGAAATTTGCAAAATGCAAATTCTAGTGGCTAAATCGTGTTGCTTCTGCAACGCGCCACTGTATTATTTTGGGACTGTTTTATTGTTTCGATCCAAGACTTGTAAGTCTTGGGCCTAAGGGTTCCCATACATGAAATTACCTATACTTGGCCTTATTTCACCCTCATATCATTCAAAACATTCCTTAATACTCACAAAAACACTTAGCCAAATATTTCACTTCCAAATTCAAGTCTCAAACCCTCTTCCGGATTAAAGGATTTCCTTCAAGCTTTAAGCCTCCATTTTCAATCTTTATCAAGCACTTCTCCAAAGCTAAGGTATGTGGGTTTCAACCATTAGTTCCTTTCACTCATGGTGCCCTAATCTCCTTTTTACTCAATTTGCATGATTTGAAGTTGGTTTTACAAATAGTTTTACTAGTATGAACATGTCTATGAGCTATGTTAAAGCCATGTAAAGTTATGACTGTTTTGCTATGTTTTGAGCTACAAATCTTAGATATATTGTAAGATTTGATGAGGGTTTTTGATGTATATTACTAGAAGGTGTTGCAAGGTATTGATTTGATGATTTTACGATGGATTTCTTGCATGACTTCATCTCAAAATTGCATGGTTTTGTACCCCCATTACACACCCGCCAAGTGTTTGATAAAATGTTCAGCTATAGTTTCTTGAGGAATTGAAGGTCCAAAGTATGAGATATGATATGAATGATGTTATGATGATGAAATGAGCTTATGTATATGATCAATCCTATATAAGGTGTTGCAAATGATGTTATGATGATGAAATGAGCTTATGTATATGATAAATCCTATATAAGGTATTGCATTAGACCATGCCCAATCTGAGGGTACTAAGAGTCCGGATAACCTAAATGGTGGTTTGTACTCATCAACCTAGTAAGGCGTTTGTACTTCAGCACCAGGGTGATGGGGTGGCATCATCATCAACCTAGATAGGGGTTTGTACTCATCAACCTAGTGAGGGGTTTGTACTTTACCACTAGGGTGATGAGGTGGCATCATCATCAACCTAGATGAGGGTTTGTACTATCATACTAGTTAGGGGTTTGTACCTCACCACCTAAGTGATAGGGTGACATCATCACCAACCTACCAAGGGGTTTGTACTTTACCACTAGGGTGATGAGGTGGCATCATCATCAACCTAGATGAGGGTTTGTACTATCATACTAGTTAGGGGTTTGTACCTCACCACCTAAGTGATAGGGTGGCATCATCACCAACCTACCAAGGGGTTTGTACTTTGGAAAGTTAGCTTGGTCTCTTCTACACTTATGATATCCTATATGAGCATGAGTTACTTAAGCATGTTTTACTTGAGCATTGATCATACATGCTATATTGTTATATGACGTCTATTGCAAGCATGTTTTACTTAAGCATTGATCATATATATCATATTGCTATATTATGCCTATTGTTATGTATTTAGATTATGATGCCTATCTCTTGTTGCATTGCATCCTACATACTTAGTACATTCAAATGTACTAACGCATACTCTTGCCTACATGATATCACCATGTAGGGATCGGAGCCCAAGTTGATCATCCTCCTCCTCCACGTGGCTAGTTCGGTACTACTCAAGTTAGTTGATGAGTCCTCCACTTCGGGGACCTTAGTATATGTTTCTATTATTATATATTGAGACACTCTTCTTTATTTTCTATTTGACAATGAGGGTGAGCTCGGTTGCTTTGTCTTGGCCCTCGCTCTTATCTATGTAGTAGAGGTGTTATTGAACATGCTAAGTATCTATAATATGAGCCTTGACTCTTTATCCCTTGATTATGATGTTGTGCAAGCTTTCCTCGTAGTCCCATTGCCCCTGTTTCTACTCTTTTATGTCATTTAAATACTTTCGCAACCAATGATGTGTAATGATAAGTTAAGAGGCTTGTTTGGGGACCCTTCGGGCTCCCCATTCGTTGTGTCATGTCTAGACCCTATTTTGGGTCGTGATATGCACCATTGAAGATGTGGAGTTCGCAAGGGCATTATGTGATCTAGGTTCCAGCATTAATCTAATGCCCCTTGCGATCTTCAAGAAGCTAGGATTGGGAGCCCCTACTTTAACGAGCATGCGATTGTTAATGGCTAATCGCATGGTGAAGAAGCCTGTGGGGATATTGTATGATGTGCTTGTAAAAGTTGAAAAGTTCATATTCCTTGTAGACTTTGTAATCCTAGATTGCGAAGTCAACTTTGACATCCCTATCATCCTGGGAAGACATTCCTAGCTAATAGTCAAGCACCAGTAGTTATGAAAGTCGATCAACTCAGGTTTAGATTGAACGATGAAGAAGTTGTCTTTAATGTATATCAGCCTATGAAGAGTCCATATGATTTGAAGAAAGAGGTGTGGTAACTTGGTGAAGTCTGAGTAACCAAGTTGTCCAAGTGGTGCTGCGATAGTAAATCAGGCACTACTTGGGAGGCAATCCAAGGTTTTTGAAGTAATAGTTGTAGTTATGGCTTTATTTTTCATTTTTGGAATTGTAGGTAGTTTATTTTCTTGTAGTTTGGTGTAATTATAGATATTGAGCAAGTTGCATATAGGGTAACAGTGTGTTCTATGAAGAATGTACAGTTACATGGCTAAGTCAGACATAACGGGCAACAATAAAGTGCCTCTTCGACTGGTTCTACAGGCCATAAATCTCTCTATGACTTGTGCACTATCTCGTAGACACTTCTAGTGAACAAAAAGTTGTGTACTCCAGTCCACGAGCCAACTTTATGATCCATAGATAAAACTATGGGTCGTGAATGGGGCCCATAGACCCTAGGTAAGTTTTCTGAATTTTTGACCAAGTGTTGGGATCTCTATGACCAACTCTATGAGTCGTACTTCATCTTACGACCCGTAGACTAATTCGTGAAATCCAATCCTTAAAACTAGGGTTTGGATGTGCTGTGAAACCATAATTCACAGGTTATAAAATAATCTATGGCCCATAATCGAAGTTTTGTATAGTCTAGGTCCATCAGTTTTTGACTGAGCCCTAATTAACAAAATCTACCTAGCCATACCCCACCCCTAATTTTTTGACCACCGATAGCCACTCCACCACCCCTTTCCGGCAAGATATTCTAGTGGCCTAGGGTTTCTAGTATCTCATTACCTCCTTCATCTTCTACAATCTAATTATGCAACTTGGTAAGTTTTTTGTCATTCCAAAACCAATAATTTACCAATTATTGTAGGGTTAGGTTGAAAATTTTATCAGGTACGGTTATGTTAGACACAAACCCATGTATGTATATTGCTATGTTTTGATAATTGAAGTATGGTTGCCCTTGTTTGAATATGTGCTTAGGGCTAGAAGTTTGTGTAATTGCCTTGTTGGGTGTTTTGAATCATATGATTGACATCCTTGTAATCACTCGCCATTGGAATTAAATTGATTATATGTTTGCTATTTAGTTTGTGATTGCATAGGTGGATGCTTGTATTGTTAATCGTTCAAAATGGGGTCGGAATGGTTGGGAAAGCATGCTTAATCACTTTTCGATGTGGTATATGTGCTAATCATCATGCTAGGAGGTTGGTTGGTGGGTTGAAAATCATGTGGATGCATGTGTATTGCTTCGATATTATTAGAATAGGATTAAAAAAGTCGTGTGGGGTCTGTGTTGATAGACTTTGAAACTCAGAAAACTGAGTTTTCTGGTCTGAGAGTGGCTTTTTTGACCCATGGAACACTCCATGAATCGTAATTGCCCCTCGTGTAAGATAACAAAATCCTGAAGTTTTTGAGTACCCATCAAATGAGACATTCTACGAATCATAAAATAATTTACGGCTCATAGAAAGGTATTGTGGACCCATGCCAGAAATTAATTTAGACATTAGAATCATCTACGACTTGGTCTATGGCTCATATAACCTTCTACGAGTTGTACCTGGTCTCATAGATATCTTTCTAGTAAACAAAATTTATGAACACTATTTTACAAAAGCCTTCTATAGCTCATAGTTTCCACTATGGCCCATAGAGGTGCTTTCGTAGACCCTTCTATAACTAAGCCTGAGTTGTTTTTGCATTTCATTTTTTGATCTATTGAGGCTAACCAAAGTGCATAACAGGTACCAAGGCCCTAAAAGTGAGACTTGAGGAAATTAAGGCCATGTAAAGGAGGCCAAGGGATGAGCCCTTAGGAGATGAGCAGGCCCCCACTCTGAGTGGATCACTAGAAGAGCTCAGTGTCGAACCTGACCCGGAGGCTGGTGGACCATGAATGAGAGCTGCCGCCAGAGCTAGGAAAACCCAGGATCTTGTTATCCGTACTCCCCAGTCTAAGAGGGAGACCACGACAGAAGTATCCCTATTCAGATGACTTCGTCCAGAGAGAAGCGCAGCTCAAAGTCAGGCTCCAGTAACTAGTTGAAGATAGAGTTTTCTGCCGCACCACGGGCATCCCATCTCTGTCACATGCTCTTACTAGTTGGTGAGGTGTTGTGGATATATGGGACATCTATATAGAGGACATACAGGCTACAGAGTAGGGAAAGCCAGTCAACTCCATTTATGAGGAGCCCCAGTCATCCCAGATAGAGTCGACAGTGTCCTTGGTCTCTAGAACACTATGATCAAACATGGGCTCCAGTGGCTAACCAAATCACTCAGGAGGTACTCCCTGACCATGGTGAGGGAGTTCTATACATCTTATGCAACCACTATTCATAGTACTCTTCCCTAGGGGAAGAAGCTCATCGCTTACCCCAGACTGATAGAGACCAAAGTGAGGGGTCAACAGGTGGACATCTCAGAGGCCACTATCCGTTATATGCTATTTGGGCTAGAGTTCCCCGCCCCCAGATCCACAACTGAGTTTGACCATAGAGTGGGGCAGACGAGGGACTTAACAGTGATGAGAGATGCAGATCGCAAAGTCGTCTTGATGAGATGGGTGGCCGATTTGATTATTGAGTAGGTTCCAGAACCTATATAGGTAGCCACCCACTCGGAGCCTATTATTAAGGCTTCTCTCAGTTCCCCCGCCAAATTTTGGTGGGCAACTGTAAGATCATGCATCTGGTTGACACTTATTGATAATACTCTGATATCGATGCATGTGGTCTAGTTGCCAACATCTTGGTTAACTATGAGATAGATTGGACCTGCCTCCTTGCCAAACAGATCCACGAGGCTGCCCTGAAGAGGTATACCTCTATCCTTTTTCTATGCCTGATCTACAGACTCTGTCTGGAATTGGGGATGGAGAGTCTACACTAGCTGAACTCACTGATTGAGGTTATGTGTACCTTGGATGCTAGCCTGAGAAAGGCTTAGGAGAACCTAGTTACACTTCGACGAGCACCACACCAGCCTACTCCGATATCAAAAATGTTCGCCCCAGTGCCACTGCCTGAGCTTCCACACACATTACCACTGTTGCTATTACAGAGGGTAAGCCCCCTACAGATTGAGGCAAGTAAGGAGAGGGGGCCCACTACTTCTGCTTTTGCACCATAGGTTGCTTCATCACAAACTGCACCTACATGCATGTTCTACGTGTCCGCAGTATCTATAATGGCCATGGCGCAATGATTATTGCACGCTGAGTCGTAGTTGACTCAATTGATTTAGCATATTAGGCTTTAGGTCCATCAGGCCATCATAGAGTCAGAGGATCGTATGCATGCATTTACGGTTGCTACTATTTTAAGACCATGTTTCCATCATAAATAACCATATTGATGCCTTCGAGGAAATAGTCCAGTAGTGATTGAGCATAGTCCGACCCATAGATTTGACAGCCCAACAAATAGTGATCCAACGACTCTGGGTTGACATGACAGTAGCACTAGCAGCACTAGTGACACTACCAAAGACCATACTCTCGGTGCCGGTGTTAAATCTTTTTCCTTCAAGTGAGCACCCACAGCCTTCCCATGGGAAGAGGCCCTACACAGATGATGATCCTGATGTTGTGTATTGCATATAGGGCTAACAGAGGAGGAGGAGCTTCAGCTTGTCTTGAGAGAGTCAACACTGGAGGCAGAGAGATGATAGGCTCGAAAGCTTGAGAGGGTGAGGGGGCTGGCCCCTCCGGACAGAGTGCTACTACTGAGGAGGCCACCACGCAGGTTAAAGGTGGTCAGACTCAGCCACACACTGGGGCTTAGGCACCCAGGTATGCTTTTTGACCCTTATATTTTATTTTGTCTTGATTGTGTGCATTGAGGACAATGCACCTCATTTTTTATGGGGTGTAGGTAGTTATGAGTCTCAGTGAAGTCTAAGTAGTTTGGGTCCATAACTACTCCAATTTTTGAATCCTGGGTTTTCTTACCCATGTTCTTTTTCCCCATGGATATTTACTTTTTGTTGAACCGGTATGTTTAGGATGTGTAAGTAGTATTTGTAGTATATAGTACTGATATCTGTGGCATATACGTATTTTTTGTTAAAAATGATACCCACCAAATTTTGATTAGTTAGTCTAGATAGCAACCGTGCATGTTTAGGTGTGTCGACAGCGCATGTAATTCTTTGTTTTTATTTTATTTTGTTCATATAAGTGAGGATAAATTGAGATAAAAAAAATGATATGAGAGTCTTTTTGTTGATGATGTAATCAGTGCCATGTGAGTGTGAGCTTAACTTGCTAAATTCATGTGTTGTGTGCTAATTCAGAACATGCTCTGTTACTTTATGTTAGATTGAAGATTAATTGGATTAGGAAAAGAAATTAGGTCATTCTTCTTAAAAAGTCCACTTAGCCTAAATGACCAACCAAATTTCCAGAATATCTCTTGGTCCTAATGTTTGAGCCTGACATGTACCTATTATTGGTAAACACCTATGTAACCTAGCCTTATTAGTTGTAAAAGCCTGAAATTGGCCTTGGTCATTGCTTGAACATTGTGCACCTTGACTAAGGCAAAAAGCCTAAGTTTAGGGTGTCTACCAAAAATGGCTTTGGTTTTGAGGATGGATAATGTGCACCTTAACTTAGGCCAAAAGCCTAAGTTGAGGGTGGCTGGTGTAAGGGTGAAAACAAAAATGATGGGGAAAGTTAGTGATACAAGGAAAAGGAGAAAAATCATATATTGGGTGCAAGAAAAATAAGTGATGTCTTAGTTATGAGCTAAAAGAAAAATGAAGTGTAAGAATGAGTTAAAAAGCTGAAAAATGAAAGGGAAGCACCCAAAAAAGCTTGAAATAGGAGAAAAGGGAGGATGGAATGAAAATAACAGCATTGGTAGGCCAAAAGTGTAGAAACAATGCAGTGTCAAGGAGGGCCTTTAGTCACTATGTTCCCAAGATATCATACCAAAGCCCCTGAGCCTACGTCACAAGCCTATAAAGTCCTAAAAAGATCCTAGTCCCAGTAGTCAAAGGTCTTAGTCATGAGCCTATGTAGGAGTTTCTCGGACCTATATACCATCAACTATGAGCTCGTGATGATATAATAAACCAATATTGTTGCCACATCCGTCCAATACCTTGCCAGGATAGAGGGTATGCATTATTGGATCCAGAATAGAAATAACATCAAATCCTCTTTTGGGACTAAGAAAACATCTGTTTCTCACGGTTCAATCCTCACCTACACTGGACATGTAGTTATGAGTGTGAGTGAGACTCATTCTTACCCATTTTGGTATTCAATACTCCTTCTATAGACTTAATATATGCATAAACATTACTGTCAACTTTGTCATCCTTTAGTCTCCTTTGGACTTAGAACATCAATTCATTCCTCATTCATCAACTCAAGAAATTAGGAAATATTCCTTTAACATTACATTCAACCTCCTTAATATTCTAAGGATATCAATCTCATCTATCGTCAACTCAAGTGATTGGGAATATCTTCTTAGGATAGATTATATAGTCTTAAGACTCCATGAACATCAATTTCCTCAATGTCATCATCAACATCCACAAACCATAGCTTCAATTATACATTATAAGTACATTCAAACCACTGAGGCTCTTGACCCATTTTCCTAAGTTCATTCTTAAAATCTTTAATAAAGTAGCACAAAGAGTTATATGAAATAGTCCATAATAAATCAATTTTACAGTAAATTAAATTGTGAGGAATAGTTCATAGCAAATCAGTATTTCAGTAAATTAGTTTTGTGATGGCCATCAATATAAGAAAACATAATATAAGTATAGATTTTCAAAAATTACTCAAGCAAATTACATATATGAACTCAAGCCATACATCTACCCATCTACTACAAGATTTGGAACATGGATGACCAAATCCATGTTTTAAGTTAGCCTTACATACCTGGGATGAATAACAGTACAAATCTACACAAGAATCAAACCCCAATCCTCAAGATTTCTCACTTCCTTTTTCTTCTTCCTTAATGTTGCCTCAAGTAAAATGGGTTATTAAACCCTTTCATGAAGAGAAAGGACTCTTATAATCAGATTTGGGACTTTGGGATAGGTGGGAAAGTCCAAAATGCCCTTCTAAAAATAAAGACGACAATTTTCACCTGGAAATACACTATCCGAGTCGTGGCTGGGGCGCGAACAGGTATAAATTTTTCCAAAAATCCCCTGAACTAATTTTTCTCCTCCTGTCAAAAATTTTCAAAAAATAACATAAGTGTCAGTGCATGTCACGCCTTGGGCATGGATTGACACTGTCTCAGAATTAATTAGCAAAAATTATTTTCTGACCCAGTTGCTCTAAAATTGAGTCGAGGCCATTTTTCTATTCAGTTTTTCACGCTGATCACAAATTTGGTCTCAGGTTTCCCATTCAAACTTGGGAAGACACGTTATGCGCATGATTACTTTCTAGAGGCATTTTGGTAATTTCATGGGGTGTTACATCATCTCCCCTTTAGGATCATTCGTCCTCGAATGATGAGTAAAGGTAGGATTAAGGCATGAGTAGACTCAAGACTCATCTCAATACTTACTCAAAAGCCTTGAACTCTCAGCTACCTCTCACCCTCTATAACCTCTACATTAGCCTCAAGCATAGAATGAACACATCAATTCAAGAATGAAAACGTCAATTAAGTTAAGGATAGGGACATCACCTTTGACATTATCATCATTTAGTATTGGCATGAATAAGTGTGGGTATTTGGCTCTCATAGCTTCTTCGACTTCCCATATAGCTTTCTCATCAAACTGGTTCCTCTATAGAACTTTAACGGAGGCTATCTCTTTATTCCTCAGCTTACGGACTTGACGGTTAAGGATTTGGACTGGATTTTCTCATAGGACAAATTATCTTTCACTCCCGTGCTCTCAATAGGGATTTCCAAAGCAGGATCACCCAAACATTTCTTTACGTGGAATACGGATGAATTCCGTCTAACTCAGAAGGCAAGTCTAGCTAATAAGAGACCTTCCCAATCCTTCTCACAATTTTATAGGGTCCAACATAGTATGGACTCAACTTTTCCTTCTTACCAAACCTCATGACACCCTTCATAGGCGACACTTTCCAGTTTACCCAATCATCTACTTCGAATTCCAAGTCTCTCCTTCTCACATTAATATAAGACTTTTGGCGACTTTATGTAGTCTTCAACCTTTCTCTAATGACCTTCACCTTCTCCATAGATGAGTGGACAAGATCAAGTCCAATCAATTCAGCTTCACCAACCTCAAACTACCCAATCAGTGATCAAACTACCCAATCAGTGATCTACACCTTCTCCCATACAGAGCTTTATAATGGGCCATTCGGATACTTATATGATAGCTATTATTGTACGCAAATTCAATCAACGGTAGATGATCATCCTAATTTCCCTTAAAGTCAAGGACACAAGCTCTCGATATATCTTCCAATGTTTGAATGGTGCGCTCTGCCTGACCATCTGTCTGAGGGTGGAAGGTTGTACTCAGATTCATTTTGGTACCCAATCCCTTTTGGAAGGATCTCCAAAATTGGGAGGTGAATTGAGCTCCTCTATTTGAGATGATAGATAAGGAGACCTCATGCAACCTCACAATTTCCCGAGTGTACAACATAGCATATTCCTCAGCCGTATTAGTTGTCTTGACCGCCAAGAAGTGGGTTAATTTAGTCATTCTATCCACAATTACCCATATCGAGTCATGTTGCTTTTGGGACCTTGGTAAGCCGGTAATAAAATCCATGTTGATCATCTCCTACTTCCACTTTGGAATTTCAAAGTTTTGAGCTAATCTACAAAGTCTTTGATGTTCAACCTTCACTTGATGATAATTAGGACACTTAGGGATAAATTCAACAATGTCCTTCTTCATCCCATTCCACCAGTAGATCTCTCTCAAGTCGTGTTACATCTTGGTGGAGCCAGGATGGATAGAATATCTAGAACTATGAGCTTCAGCCAGGATTCTCTCTCGAACACCATCAACATTAGGCACACACAATCTACCCTAGTATCTCAACACTTCATTTCTCCCTTTGGAGAAAACCATTACTTTTTGCTTGTGGACGTTTTCTTTCAATTGGAGTAACAAAGGATCTTGGCCATGCTTTTCCTTCACCTCTGACACTAAGAATGAAGCAGACCCACTCTGGATATTGACTCCACCTTCATTATTCTCCTCAAGTTGCACTCCCAGTCGGGCCAATCTATGCACTTCCCTAGCCAGTTCTTTCTTCCCTTCCTCCACATGGGGAGTGCTACCCATGGACAACCTGCTAAGAGCATCAACAATAATGTTAGCCTTACCTAGGTGGTAGAGAATGCTCATGTCATAATCCTTGAGCAACTTCAGCCACCTCCTCTGTCATAGGTTGAGCTCTTTCTAACTGAACACGTACTGCAAACTCTTTTGGTCAGTGAACACGTCTAGATGTACTCCATACAAATAGTGACACCATTTTGCCGCAGGTTGAGCTCTTTCTGACTGAAGACATACTACAAGCTCTTGTGGTCAGTGAACATATCCACATGTACTCCATACAAGTAGTGGCGCCAGATCTACTGCTGCCAACTCGAGATCACGAGTGAGATAGTTTTTCTCATGTATCTTAAGTTTCCTGGAAGCATAGGCTATCACCTTCCCTCTCTACATCATCACATAACCTAGTCCAACTCTAGATGCATCACAATATATCATGAAATCTTCCATCCCATCAGGCAATGTTAATACTGGTGTTGTAGTTAGTCTCGTTTTCAACTCTTGGAAACTCTTCTCGCATTCTTTAGACCACTGAAAATTAGCATTTTTTTGAGTCAGTTTGGTCAATGGTGCAAACAAGGAAGAAAACCCTTCAACAAATCTGCGGTAGTAGCCCTCCAACCCCAAGAAACTCTGTATTTCAGTGGAAAAGGTCGGCCTAGGCCAGTTCTTAACCACTTCCATCTTCTGGGCATCCACTCGAATACCATCACCTGAGATAACATGACCTAAGAATGCCACAGATTTGATCCAGAACTCACACTTCGAAAACCTTGCATACAATTCATGATCTTTGAGAGTTTGCAGAACCACTCAAAGATGATTAGCATGTTTCTCTTCATCCTTAAAATATACTAGGATATCATCAATGAATATGATCATGAACATATTAAGGTACGGTCTGAATACCCTATTCATCAAGTCCATGAAAGCTGCAGGTGCATTAATCAACCCAAAGGACATGACCAAGAACTCAAAGTGGCCATATTTAGTCCTAAAGGCTATCTTTAGAATATCACATTCTCTTACTTTCAACTGATGGTAACCAGATCTGAGATCTATCTTGGAGAAACAAGTGGCACCCTGAAGTTGGTCAAACAGATCATCTATCCTGGGAAGAGGATACTTATTCTTTATCGTGACTTTATTCAGCTGCCGGTAGTCTATACACATTCTGAGAGATCCATCTTGCTTGCATACGAATAGGATGGGAGCACCCTAAGGAGAAACACTAGGTCTTATGAAACTTTTTTCTAGCAAGTCTTTCAATTCATTCATTTCAGCAGGGGCCATCCTATACGGTGGAATTGAGATAGGTTGGGTATTAGGGAGAACATCAATCCCAAAGTCAATATCCCTATCAGGAGGGACTCCAGGTAGATCCTCAGGAAATACTTCGGGAAACTCATTTACAATCAGGACCGACTCTAGAGTGGGGGACTCAATATCATCAGACTTAACTCACATGAAGTGGTAGATACACCCTTTAGAGATTAGCTTCCTAACTCTAAAGTTGGAGATAAACTTGCCTTTAGGTGCAACTAAACTTCCGTTCCACTCTAAGGGAGGTGAATTGAGCTCCTCTATTTGAGATGATAGATAAGGAGACCTCATGCAACCTCACAATTTCCCGAGTGTACAACATAGCATATTCGTTGCATAACAGGAATGAATCCAATCCATGCCAAGGATCACATCAAAGTTAATCGTCTCCAATTCTACTAAGTCAACCAAGGTATTTCTATGATAAATAGATACCACACAATCCCTGTAAACCCTCTCAGCTAAGATACATTCACCTTAGGAGTGGAAACAACAAAAAGTTCAAGCAAACATTCTGGAAGAATCCTAAATCTACTAGCCACATAGGGAGTTACAAGAGATAGAGTGGCTCCCGGGTCAAACAATGCATAATAATCAAAAGTAAAGACTTCAAGCATACTCATAATAACATCTGGTGCTGCTTCCTGATTGTGACTAGTCCGCATGGCATAAAGATGGTTAGTCTCGCCTCCTATACCCGTAGTAGTACCTCTCTGATGACTGCCAGTTGGGGGCGCTGCAGAGGACTATGCTCTATTACTTTTTTCACCTCATCTCCTCTTTGGGCACTCATACTGAAAGTGACTAATCTACCCACATAGGTTGCAAGTACCTGTGCCCATATAACACTTACCTAGATGAAGCTTCCCACAATTGCCACAGGGTGACTTTTCCTTTATACCTTGTATCATACTAGTTTGAGACTGAGAACCCTAGGCCTTGAAATTCTGATGGCCATAAGACATCTGATGATACCTATTTTGTTGGATAGGTGCACTCGCTGCAGAGGATGCATAGCGAGAAGACCTCTTCTGAAAGTAGGATTTATCACCCTTATTCTGTCTTTGTTGGTTAGGCCCATGCCCTGCTGACTTTGCCTTCCTGCTCGTCTGCTCTTCTCTAACCCTCTTTTTATCTTCCTAAGTTTGCTGGGCATATACCATCATTCTGGTAATGTCCATACCTGGAATAAATAACGCTGCCTTGCATTTCTTTTTCACATGCCTGCTCAGCCTAGACACAAATTACCTTATCCTTACTCTCATGTCTTGGACCATCTCTAGAGCATACCTGGATAGCTTGATGAACTTAAGTGTCACGTCCCAACCGATAGGTCGTGACTGACACCTGTTAGGGGCATCCAAATCACATTACCAGATCAGATTTCAAAATGAGTTACTATTCACTTTATAAAAATTTCGGTAGAGTTTCCTCTGTACTACTGACTAGCCACCTGAAATAGAAAAGTCCAGCGAACCAACAGAGGAGTTACAACATATACATATATATTCATGGGCCGACAAGGTCACCGCTGCGGTCTTGCCGCCTAATAAACATAGTATACATACAGAATGCCCAGACAGGTGGCTAAGTCCTAAATACATAATAGATGTACCGAATATACAGACTTCTTGATAGGATCCATACACACAGACTAACCACAGACCTCTAATACAGACAAACTGAATCACAAGACGGGACAGAGCCCCCGTCATATCCAGAATGAAAGTAATACCAGGTAAGTGTACCCAAAAGCAACTCTGAAATAAAAGAGCTCTTCAAACTGCAAACTATACAATTCATGATCTTTGAGAGTTTTTGTGCATGTATCAACTTATAATTTCAGCTTATTTCAAAGAGCCAAAGAAATACTTGTAAATACCAAACAGACCAAAATGATAGCGACCTCCAAGTACGCACCAAACCACAGCATCACACCAGATAGTTCAAATCCCGACATCTCCAACACACAAATCAAAGGGTAGGATGGTAAGCCGGCGTCCCGGTAGTCACAGATCCTACAACAAATCTGGCTTATAGCCACCAACAATACACATTATCATTATAATATCT
>DF358562.1:55549-70287 GCA_000787875.1 Solanum virginianum
TAAGTT
Source organism: Solanum virginianum (assembly GCA_000787875.1). Lineage (NCBI taxonomy): Eukaryota > Viridiplantae > Streptophyta > Magnoliopsida > Solanales > Solanaceae > Solanum > Solanum virginianum. The sequence continues at coordinate 55,556 of DF358562.1, forward strand.
TCTAGACAACATTATTTCTTCCCTTTGAAACTTGAAAAATGATGAAGACATATACTCACACATAACTTTCCACATAATTATGTTTACGGGTTGTCTCCTCTCCTGATCCCGAAATTTCTAAATTTAACACATAAAGTCCGCCTTTTCTAGAAACTGCAACACTAAATCCAAATTTCGTAATTGACCCAACATACCAAAGTATGGGTTCTAACATTAAGGATGTATTCCTTAACAGTCATCCCCTCCTTTTTTAAGTTCACGAACTCCTTAGCCTTCGCCTCCCTCAACTCTTGGGGAAAGAAATGGTCAAGGAAAGCATCTTCAAACTCATCATACTCCGCAGGCTCAGCATCATCACCTCTACCATCCTCTCATTAGTGTTTCATACATTTGCAACATCTTTCAGCTGGTAGGAGACAAGCTCAACCCCTTCAACCCTACTAGCATGCATGGCCCTCAAAACCTTATACATCTCGTCAATGAAATTTTGTGGGTCCTCCTTAACTTTCGACCCTATGTACACTGGAGGGTTCATCCATAAGTAGTCCTTGAGTCTGGTTGAAGCTGTGGGCTCCTGTGAACTGGAGCTAGGAGTCTGGGACCTCGACTGTTACCCTAGAAGGCCACTAGCTAAGTAAGCATGGTAATGGCTCTTTTAAACTCGGCCTTTGAAGTGGGAGCTGGCTGTGGCTGTGCAAGGGGTGCTTGTGGGATCTCAACAGTCCTGGCAGGGAGACCTCATCTCCTTGTCTCTGTCTGAACCAGGACCTTTGGTTGGGAGTTCTCAACAGTCGAGGCTAAGGCATCTCTCTGAGCAGCAGTTCGTTTTGGAGGCATATTCTGCAAACGTTTAACATACAAATTAGAAAGGAGCTTTCATAGAGTTAAACTCTATCACACGAACTCAAATCAATGAAGAAGGGTAACACTTCCTAATGTCCTATAGTCTCCTGCTTATAAAGTGTGGTGCACAACACACCCTCAAACAAGACTCTACTAGAGATGGCTTCATAGACTCCATAAGACACTTGAACTCTGTACTCTGATACCAAGTTTGTCACGCCCCAGGAGGGTACCCTAGGCGTAACTGGCACTCAGAGACTATTGCTACTCCCTAAGCAAACTACCTGGCTTCATTATATTCATCCAACCATTAGTTTAGTGGAAGACATCAGAACTTAACAACTTATCAGTAGAGATCTATCCTATCTCATAATCTTAATGTCGGAAAATAGAGGCCATAGGCCACAAGATTGACCATCATGTCCATCACATAAAATGAAATGAAGAAACATCAGTCTAAAAAGGGAGAAAAGTACCCAACATCAATCCATCATCTCTCTATGTCTATGAAGCCTCAATAGCTAGTAGTCTGGATGATACCATGATAGGCCATGACTACTACAAACTTAGAACGACTCAAAGCATAAAGAAAAGAAATAAAAGACATCCTCCGAATGCAAGGGACGACTTACCAAGCCTCTGTAGCTGAAAGCCTCTGAACCTCAATGGATCATCTGCTGAAGTCCTATGTCTACTGAATTTGCATCATGAAATGATGCAACACCAAAAGGGCATCCGTACATGGAAATAAAACGATGCAGCACCAAAAGGGCGTTAGTACATGGAATGCAAGGTATGTAAATGGGCTAAAAGTAAGTGAAATAAACAGGATAACATAGAACAACATTAGCTCATCAGGTACTTATTTCATCTTAGAATAAGGAATAGATACTTTCACATTAACATCCGTCAAGACTCATACCATCACATCAATAGGAACCTGTCTGGGAGTTTTTCGGACCTACAACCATCACCTATGAGCCAGTGATGATACAAAAAACCGATGTCGTTGCCACATTTGCCTAATACCTTGCCGGGATAGAGGGCGTGCATTATTGGATCCAGAATAGAAATGACATCAAGTCCTCTTTTGGGACTAAGGAAACATCTGTTTCTTACGGTTCAATTCTCACCTACGCTGGCCGGGTAGTTATGAATGCGAGTGGGACTTACACTTACCCATTTTGGTACTCGATACTCCTCCCATAGACTCAATATGCTCATAAACATTAACATCAACTTTGTCATCCTTTAGTCTCCTTTGGACTTAGAACATCAATTCATTCCTCATTCATCAACTCAAGAAATTAGGAAATATTCCTTTAAGATTACATTCAACCTCTTTAAGATTCTAAGGATATCAATCTCTTTAATCGTCAACTCAAGTGATTGGGAACATCCTTTTAGGATAAATTATATAGTCTTAAGACTCCATGAACATCAATTTCCTCAACATCATCATCAACATCCACAAACCATAGCTTCAATCATACATCATAAGTACATTCAGACCATCAAGGCTCTAGACCCATTTTCCTAAGTTCATTCTTAAAATCTTTAACAAAGTAGCATAAAGAGTTATATGAAATAATCCATAATAAATCAATTTTGCAGTAAATTAAGTTGTAAGGAATAGTTCATAGCAAATCAGTATTTCAGTAAATTAGTTTTGTGATGGCCATCAATATGAGAAAACATTATATAAGTATAGATTTTCGAAAATTACTCAAGCAAATACATACATGAAATCAAGATATACATCTACCCATCTACTGCAAGATTTGGGCACATGGATGAACAAATCCATGCTTTAAGTTAGTTTTACATACTTGGGATGAAGAACACTATAAATCTGCACAAGAATCAAACCCCAAATCCTCAAGATTTCTCACTTCCTTCTTCTTCCTCAATTCTCTCAAGGAAAATGGGTTTTAGAACCCTTTTCTGAAGAGAAGCGACTATGATAATCAGATTTGGGACTTTGGGATAGGTGGGAAAGGTCCAAAATGCCCTTCCCAAAATAAAGAAAACAATTTTCAGGCAGTGATAAATTTCAGTACCGATAATGGATTTTTTTTAAAAATAAATTTTTAATTTTTTTATTGGGGGCGAGGCTTGGGAGGTGCGGGTGGGGGGAATTGGGTGGATCAGAATAGGAATGAGTGATTTTTTTTCAAAAAATTTAAAATTCTTTTTTGAAAATAAAGTTTTAATCTTATTTTATTTAAAAAATCGGGAAGGGAGATTGTAATATGGATGAAATAAAAAAACCAATTTGAAATTGGATAAAAGTTTTAAAAAATGTTTTTCTTAATTTTTGAAAGAAAATTATTTTCCTCAAATTTAAAAAAAATAAATTAATTTAAAAAATATTTTTAAAAATATTTAATTCAACAAAACATGAAAAAAAATAAGAAAACACTTTAATTTTCGTCCATACCAAACACACCCAAGATGAAAAAAATTAGTAAACCCATCACCAATAATTAATCAACCAATTTGAAAAAATAAGTTTAAAAATATAAAATAGAAAAAAGGGAGGACCCTCCTCTCTACTAGCTTCGTTTGATTTATCCCACGAAGGAAGTAATTTCATGATAACCAAAGATTCTTGAAAAATTGATCACGATTAAACGCCGGCCGTGAGATTAGATGACATATGTCGCCGGCGTTGACCGACACCGGAGATTTGCATCCGCGTAAAGGTCAGTTTTTTAACGCTCAATCTATATATAATAATCTTTCAGAGCACAAAATAGCTTCAATGGATCACAATCTAGGGTTCACTTCATCGGATTTGAATCCGTCTCCATTTGGTTCTTCTGCTCCTTCAAGGCTGCAAAAACCCAGATTGTATAAAAAGAAATACACGGGTGCTCATAGAAAGGACCAAATGTTCGACCCTTTTAAGGGCGTTAGGGAAATTCAAGAAATGAACATGGGTCATGTGGAGTCGGTTTCTGGGGTATTTGGGAATGTGGGTTCTGCTTCTGGGGTTGATAGGGGTAGTGGGGATGTTGGTAATGAAGGATTTGTTTTTGGAGCTAGTCGAAGTCCTGGTTTGTTTGGAGCAAATTTGAGCAATTCTCATGGAAATATAGGGGAAGGAACAGTTCCTGTTGATGAAATGAGGAAACTCAAAATTGAAAGTGAGAAGAAAATGAATGTGGGCGGTGGTGTAAACAATTTGGTTTCCGGAGCTGATGAGGGAGGGTCTTTTGTGTTTACAGGTGGCGATGCAAAACTTGATGAAATGGTAAGCAAGGAGGTGGAGAACAAGTTAAATATCAAAAGTGAGGAAACCGATGAGTCTTCTCGCAATATGGACAGTGTAAAATCCAAGTATAATGTGTTTGGCAGCTTCTCGAGTAGTGAAAATGTTGATAATAAAATTGGTGGGGGTGTAGGAGTTGAACTCTTGAATGCGGTGGAAAAATTGAATATCAAAGGAAGAACTGAGAATGACATGAATGACTATGCATATAAACAAAGAGGCCCTCTAGGTGGAAAATCAGAGACATTGCTCCATGATAAGATGAAGAACATGCATATAAATGAGCCTATGTGTTATGTTGCTAATGAGAATGTAAAAGTTGATCCAAGTGGAAATGCTGTTGATAAGAGTGCCAATGTAATTTCCGATTCAATTCCTTCAGGATTCTCATTTCAGGCAGGGACACAGAATAATCACTTTACTAATCAGGTTCATCCAGGCCCTCATAGGGGTGCAATTTCAACCTCCTCATTTCCCTCCTTTAATATCCCCGGTGAATCTATTATGGGTCCTTTTGAAGCACCATCAACTGATAGAACTGGAAAGAAGGTTGACTTTGTTTTCAGTACTAAGTCTGATGGTATGCTAAATCAAAATCTCACACCAACTACTAAAGGAAGCTTAAATAAGAAAGTTGAAACTAGAAGGGAAGCAACTAGAGATCCCAGATACAAGAAAAAGAAAATGAAACCTAAGCAAACACTCGCAATGCCTATGAACTTTGCTCAAGACTTTGCCTTCAGAGGAAGTTCAGAAGAGAATGCTGAACCTTCCGACAGAAGAGAATGCTGAACCTTCCGAGCCGTATTCACCGATGGATATTTCTCCATATCGTCAAACACCAGCAGATAATACACTTTCAAGAGGAACTTCTGTGGCTTCTGATGAGTCGTTTATTCTAAATGAGAATTCTGGATATAGTGATTCATGCTCTGCAGTTCCAAATGATATAACAGATGAAGATCTGATAGATGCAACAGTACGCATGAATATCAATGAAAATGATGTGACATGTAGTGGAACACAAGAAGTAGAATCTAGATGCTCTAGTCATCATGGTGTAGATATGGGCGGTCCTCCTGAAGAGTCTACATCTATATCTGGGGCTGAGACTGAAAGCTTCAAATCTGCTACAGAGCATTTGGATTATAGTACTGATTCTTTCATAACTGCAGCAGATGCTGAAGTGACATCTAAATCATCAACAATTGAGAGACAAGATAGTGACGGGGGAAGCCAATTTAATGTTGCTTCAAATGTAGACGAGGCTTATCAGGGTAGCTTCATATTTGCTGCACCCTCTATCGGTCAAAGTCAGATAGCAGCAGCAACACGCCAACAGAAGAAGAAAAATCGAACAAAGCTCATTAATGACTCGTCTAGTTCAACTACAAAATTGTCTTACTCCTCGTCACCTGGGCAATTTTTTCAAGCGTCTGGACCATCTCCTCTTTCATCTCCCACTCAGGTTAAGAAAGGAGATACACCTACTATAATAAACCATAGCCAGGGCAATAATGAACAAGCTAGGGTCAAGGAGGTCAACCATGAAACAGTTGCTGCAAGCATGGCTGCTCAGGAAGCATGTGAAAAATGGCGATTGAGGTACAAGTTACTGTTTTATTCTTAATCATTGAGCGGTCTACCTTGATCAAAGTTAGGATGAAATTTTGGGCCTATATTGTTACTGGATTCACTCCGTGTTAGTTCATGTTGTATTTCCTATCATACATGCCAGTTTCTTCTTCTTCTGTTCAATATCAGGGTGTGATTGTTCAGTCACTTATTCCTTGTGTATTTATATCCAAAGTTCATACTTGTGATATGAATTTATATCAGGGGGAATCAAGCCTATGCAATTGGGAACTTATCTAAAGCAGAGGAATGCTACACACAAGGACTGAACTGTGTGTCCGAAAGTGACACATCCAAGAGCTGTCTTCGGGCTTTAATGTTATGTTATAGCAACCGTGCAGCAACACGCATGTGTCTCGGAAGAATGAGAGAAGCACTAGAGGATTGTATGAAGGCTGTTGCATTGGATCCGAACTTTTTCAGGGTCCAAGTTCGAGCTGCAAAGTAAGTTCCATGTGTTATTCATTTTACCTTCTGTTTGTCATAAGTTTCTTCAGTCTCTATGTTGTATAGGTCTAGCTTCCTCTTACCTTTTTGAAGATTCGGTTTGCTGACAGGCCTTGAGTATAAATATGTCTGTTTTAATCAATCACAGTATATGAAACACATACAATATTGCCTTGAAAAGTAGCTTACTATTCTGTCATTCTTGTTGGGTAAACTTTCCTTTGAGATGCCTTTTTAACAAAAGCCATCTCTAATGTGATAATTTAGTTACTCCCTCCGTCGAATTTATGTGTCACCCTTTGCTTGGCACGGTGTTTAAGAAAAAAACGAGGACTTTTGAAACTTGTGGTCTAAAATAATCCTTAGATATCTGTTGGTTGAGATTCATTTCATTTTCATTAAGGGTAAAAGAGGATATTTAAAGTTAAATTATGTATAATTATAGTAACATGACATTCTTTTTGGGACGGAATAGAAAGGAAAATGTGCTAGATAAAATGGGACAGTTGGGAGAATTCTAACTCCCAATTGATAATGAGAGTAAAAATTCTTTCTTGGAATGTAAGGGGGGTTAAATGGAGAGAGTGAAAGGGGGATAATGAAAAGACTATTGAAGCAATGCAAGCTGATGTTCTAGTTCTTGTTGAGACAAAATTAGAGGGACCAATAGATAACATTTTACAAGCATTTGGAGTAACAGATGGATGAGGGTGTTGATGAAGGAGGCTCAAGGGAGTAGCAAGTAGATTTTAATACTATGGGATGGGAGAATCTAGAGTAGGGAGTTGTTTCTGAATGGAAACCAAAGCATAAATGAAAAATTCTCAGGAGTAAATGATGATTTCTGCTGGTATCTCAGTGAGTTATATGCAGATTGCAATAGAGTAAGCATGAAAGTACTATGGCAAGAGGGTAGCATTGTTATGGGGGAAAATAGGGCAAGTTTCAATTAGCAGTACAAAGGTTGATATAGCTCTTTGGAAACACAATAGAAATGAGATATTCTGTAAAAAAGTGCCCACACAAGAAGTCTCCAAGCGACTAATACAAATACTCAGCGCAAGTGGAATAATTTTTGGGGAGGCAGCATTCCTACCAAAGTTAAGTGCTTTACTTGGTTGGTTATCAAAAAGGCCTGCCTAACTCAGGAAGTGCTGCAGAGGAAGGGAAGGCAATTTGTTCCTAGGTGTTTCTTGTGTATGGTGACTGAGGAGACAAGCAAGCACCTTTTTTGCATTGCAAGTACATTGCTCAGCTGTGGAATTTGTTTCTCAATATCACTGGATATTGCTGGTCCATGCTTGAGTATACAACAGACCTTCTTACCCGCTGGATTAGAAGAGGGGGAAATAAGAGCCAAAAGAGACGATGGAGATTAATTTTTTCATGTATATGGTGGTCAGTATGGAGAGAGAGAAATGCTAGATGTTTTGAAGATAGGTCCAATTCCATTGATAAAGTCAAATGGAATTCTATTGTAACTTTACTTTTTTGGTGTAAACAGCTATGTACAGAAGATACCAAATAGGTTATAGATCTGATAGGGAGTCTGTAATCTGACTTTTTCGTGGTGGCCAGCCTATCCTTAATGCGGAAGAATACACACTTACCAGTTTAAAAAAAACATGTTATCTTTTTAAAAAAAAGAGAGTGCTATGGCAAGAGCTGCTAGAGATGAAGCATAACATTAGTGGGCCTTGGCTTGAGTGATGATTTTAATGTCAATAGATATCCATCAAAGAGAACAAGTTGTCACAGACAGACTGGTGCTATGACAAAATTCTCATTTGCATTGAAGAAATGGAGATGGTTGATCCTCCTTTATGTGGAGGCTCTTTTGCTCGGAGAAAGGGACAGGATCATACTTGTACTTCGAGAATAGATAGATTTCTATACTGTGGTAGGCTCTTTTGCTCGGAGAAAGGGACAGGATCATACTTGTACTTCGAGAATAGATAGATTTCTATACTGTGGTAGGCTCTTTTGCTCGGAGAAAGGGACAGGATCATACTTGTACTTCGAGAATAGATAGATTTCTATACTGTGGTAGGCTCTTTTGCTCGGAGAAAGGGACAGGATCATACTTGTACTTCGAGAATAGATGGATTTCTATACTGTGGTGGTGGGATTTCTATACTGTGGTGGTGGTGGTGGGGGGGGGGGAGATTTTAGTGGGTGTTTGGATTGACTTATTCTTTTAGCTTTTGGCTTTTAAGCACCTTTAAGTTTTGGAAGTGTTTGAGTAACCCAAAAAAGTTGAAAAAGTATAAAAAAAGTCAAAAAGACAAAAGTTGGAAGTTTCCAACTTATGGCTTTTGTTAACCTTTACATCACTTAACTTACTCAGATAACTTAGATCAACCTCCCGAAAATTGCTTTTAATCATAATCCTATTGTGCTATCCTGTGGACATGAAGGGTGGAGAAAGTCTATTAATTTAGATAAATTTGAAACATGCTGGTTATAAGTGGAGGGTTTCAAAAGAAGGTGAAAGAGTGGTGGGAGCAATTTAGTGTGATTGGCCGACCAGGTTATATTTTGGCTGAAAAGTTAAAAATGTTGAAAGTGAAGCTTAAGGAATGGAGCAAAAACAATAAGGGTTTATTGAACAAAGAAGGGAAGATATTCTCAATCAAATCTCAAGTTGGGAAATAATTCAGGAACAAAGGCTCCTTCCTGATGATAGAAATATTGCAGAAGACACATCTGGGCATGGAATTTGAAGATGTGGCAAGGAAGGAAGAATTACTTTGGAAATAGAGATCTAGAATTCAATGGCTAATACAAGGTGATAAGAGCACCAAATTTTTCACGGAATTGCAACTTCTCATGAAAGATTCAACTCTGTAGATCAATCGGAAGTGGATGGAGCTGTTACTAAGAATCAAGCTGTGATCAAAGGGAATATTTGAACTTGTGTGTAATGTGGAGAGCTCCCTGCCTTGATGGCTATCCAATGGTGTTCTTCCAAACTTTTTGGCTCTGTTGAAGGAAGATATCATCAATACTATTCATTTTTTTAATTCCAATTATGTTTTTGAGAAAAGCTTTACTGCAACTTTTATTGTTTTAGTCCCAAGGAAACCCGGAGCATTAAAGTTAAGGATTTTAGGCCAATCAACCTAGTGATGAGAGTTTACAAGATCATTGCTAAACTATAGGGTAAAAGGCTAAAAAAGGTGGTGTCTAAATTGATCAACAAACATCAAATGGCTTTGGTAAAGGGTAGGCAAATCACGACGCAGCACAAGTTGCTAGTGAATGCATTATTCGGAAAGCTTATGACCATGTGAATTACAACAACAACAACAACAACAACATACCCAGTAGAATCCCACAAGTGGGGTCTGGGGAGGATAGGATGTACGCAGACCTTACCCCTACCTCATAGAAGTAGAGCGGTTGTTTCCTGGGAACCCTCATCTCAAAAACCCATTGATAGAATAAACTAGATATGACCCAAAAAAAACACATGGCAATACATACATACAATACGATTACACAGAAACAACAAATAATTATAACACATGATATCAAACACTACTACTCCACCCTACTATATCCCTAGGACTAACTAACCACCTAAACTTACCGACCAAATTAGCCTGCTACTCTAATTCGAGACCTCCACTTCTTTCTATTGTGAATTGGTCTCTCTTTTTGAATACTCACAGACAAATGAGATTTGATAGCAAATGGTTGAACTGGATTGAGATGTCTATGAAAACGGATAAGTTTTCTGCCCTTGTGAATGAGGAACCTGTGAGCTTTTCTAAATCAAAAAGAGGGCTGAGACAGGGGGACCCTCCTTTTTTATTCATTTTGGTAATAGAAGTCTTTGATGGTATGATGAGGATTGCAACACAGAATAGATGGATTAAAGGTTTTCAGGTTGGAGGTTGAGGTTGGGAAGAAAAAGAAGTGTTCCATATGCTCTATGCGGATGAAACTACCATTTTTGTGAACCTACAACAAAAGAGATAAGCTACATCAGAGTGATTTTGGTTTTGTTTGAAGTAGTTTCAGGTTTGAAAGTTAACTGAGGAAAAGTAGTCTATTTCCTATAAATGAGGGTCCCTCAAATCCAACAACTAGCATGTATATTGGGATGTAGAGTGGAGCATTTGCCTACTATATATTTTGGCATGCCCTAGGTAGAAAATACGATACAATGGAGATATTGGATGGTATTTTGGAGAAAACAAAAAAGAAACTTGCTAGATGGAAGGCACAAACCTATTCCTAGGGGGGTAAAATGTTCCTTATTAACTCAGTTTTCAATTGTTTCCCTACCTATGTGATGTCCTTGTTCCCAATCCGAAGAAAGGTGGTGAAAAAACTGGACAAGCTTAGGAGGAACTTACTATGCAAAGGTAATAAGTGAAGTTTCAGTAACGTAAGACAACTGCCTTTGCAAAGGCTGGCGTCTGATCATGTGCCTATTGCACTTCAATGTGGTAGCTGGGAGATCCCAAAATCTTATTTCAAATTCCAGCATTGTTGGTTGACAAAAGAAGGTTTTGTGGACAAATGTGGAATTCTTTTGAGTTCGCAAAGTGTCCTGGTTACATCTTAGCCTCCAGACTTAAATCCCTCAAAGGAAAGCTCAAGGAATGAAGTAGGTGTGATCAAAGCAATTTGGGACTTCAAAAGTCAAGATTGCTTAATCAAATGGCTGATCTGGACTCAATTCTGGATTTTAGGATCCTGAAGAGGAAGTTGCTAAATAGCAGAGTTATATCTGGAATAGGAAGAAGTCCTAAAAAATGAGGCGAGTATATGGAGACATAAATCAAGGAAACTATGGTTCAAGGGGGTGATAAAACCAATAAGTTTTTTCATCAATCAACAAATGCCTATAAGAGATACAACCACATTGACAAACTCAAGGTGCAAAGGGAGACTATTGTGGAACCAGCAAAAATAAAGGAAGATAGAGTCAAATTCTGTAGTAAGCTTTATACAAAAGAGGTAGAATGGAGGTCTACTGGTAACATCAACAACTGTCCCACTATTACAGAAGTTGAAAAGAAGTTTTGCAGGCAAATTTGAAGAACAAGAAGTTTATAATTGTCTTAAGATGTGTGCATCAGATAAAGCCCCAGGCCCAGACGGTTGTACGATGGGATTTTACATCAAGTGTTGGGAGGTCATGAAGCATGATATCATGCGAGCTTTCCACAATTTCCATTTCAAGGAGATGTTTGAAAAAAGTTTCAATGCTACTTATATAGCCCTGATACCTAAGAAGATAGGGGCAAAAGAGTTGAAAGATTTCTGACCAATTAATCTAGTAGGGAGTTTCTACAAATTGGGCTTCAAAGTCTTGACAGAAAGGCTGAAAAGGGTGGTGGGCACATTGGTAGATTCACAGCAGATGGCCTTTATAAGAGGCAGACAAATAACGGATGCTGTGTTTATAGCCAATGAGGCAGTCGATTCAAGAATTTCTCAAAAGAAACGTGGTATTCTATGTGAAGTTGACATAGAAAAGCCTATGATTATATCAATTTGGAATTTATCTTGCAAGTCCTTACGCAAATGTGTTTTGGTGCTAAATGGGTAGACTGGGTGAAGTTTTGTATCTCAACAGTGAAGTTCTTCAGTCTTGTTAATGGAGGCCCTAAAGGCTTTTTCAATGCTCAGAAGGGGATCGGACAAGGGGACCCCATGTTCCCGTTCTTGTTCATTCTAGCCATGGAAGGTCTTTACAGCATGGTGAAGGTGGCCAGTACTAATGGATGGATCAAAGGTTTTGAAGTAGCCAGAACAATAACCAAAGAATGGAAATGACTTATCTTCAATATGCTGATGACACCTTAATTTTTTTTTTTGTGGGGCAGAAGAGGAACAATTGAAGTACTTGAGGGTGATGCTAATTCTGTTTGGGGCCATCTCAAGCCTGCACATCAATGGGAGGAAGAGCCAGATTTATCCCATCAATCAGATGTCTGATATGGAGCTGTTGGCTATAATCCTAGGTGGTGAAGTGGGTAACCTACCAACAATTTACTTAGGTATGCCTGTGGGAGCAAAATCTAAATCCAAAGGAATTTGCGACTCAGTAATTGAGAAATGTGAGAAGAACTTGACGAGGTGGAAATCTCAATAGTTGTCCGTCGGAGGCAGACTTACTCTGATTAATGCTATCTTGGATGCTTTGCCTACTTATATGCTCTCCCTATTCTCAATCCCTTCCGAAGTTATTCAAAGTTTGGACATGATCAGGAGATCCTTCCTTTGGCAAAGGAATAAGGAAAAAAGAGCTTTTCACCTAGTCAAGTGGAAGGAAATCATTAAAAGCAAGAGACAAGGGGGACTTGGTATCAGGAATTTGAAACATCATAGCATAGCAAAACTTTAAAGGTTAAATGGCTCTGGAGAATAGTGGAGATACTCACAGGCACCTCAAACACTATGGAGCAGAGTCATAAAGAGCAAGTACGGGGAAGAGGACAACTGAGTCTCGAAGCAGGTCAATACCCCATATAGAGTCTGTCTTTGGAGGACTATCAGAAGCCATTGGCCTTTTCTCAAAAATCAGTCCCACATCAGAGTGGTTAACGGGGACAAGACTAGTTTTTGGGAAGACAAATGGATCCGGACAAGGAGCTTTAAAGGCTTGTTTCCAGATTTATTTGTTATAGCCTTAGACCAACATAAATCAGTTGCTGAGATATGGACTCAACAAGGGTGGGACCTTAGATTCAGAAGAATGTTGAATGATTGGGAGATACCTAGACTTGTGGAATTGCTTAACCAGTGGAGAGTTTTCAAGAGAGTGTTACAAGAAGGTGCAGATTGCCTATGGCGGAGGAGACATGTAAGTGGAGCATATAAGGTCAACTCAGGGTATAGGATTTTGAACAAGGTAGAGCCACATATTACTAACTGTCCTTGGAAGAATATTTGGAAGACTAAGATACCTTACAAAGTATCTTGTTTTTCCTGGCTTCTAGCTAAAGGAGCAGTTTTGGCACATGAAAACTTGATCAAAACCTTCACTGGTTGGCCTAGTGGCAATTGACTTGAGCCTTGGGGTTTGCTCCCTTTCAAGGTCTCAAGTTCGAAACCCACTGGGTGCAAACAATTTCTGAGAGCCATCGGACTAGGTAAAACCTGAATTAACCATGGTGCACTTGCGAGAAACTCCTTGCCGAGGGCCTATGCATCCCCGGGATTAGTCGGGGCTCAAAGAGACTCGGACACTCGGTGCAAATCAAAAAAAAAAATTTGATCAAAAGGAATATTGCTTTCTGCTCTAGATGTTTCCCTTGCAAAAAGGAAGCTGAGACATTAAATCATTCGTTCCTACACTCCAGTGTTATAGATCAACTATGGAAGATTTTTATCAATCTCAGAGGCATAGCCTGGGCAATGCCAAGAAAGACTGCTGACTCTCTTTTAAGCTTGGAGGAAGCAGGAGTGGGTGCAGGAAGCAGAGAAAGATGGAGGATCACATCCCATCATGTATTTGGTGGACTATTTGGAAGGAAAGAAAGGACAGATGTTTTGAGGATAGGAGGAGTTTAGTATAGGATATTAAGCTAAAATGCATTTTGTTTTCTGTTTTTGGTGCACTAAATTGTATTCTACTGACACTGAAACAAGCCTGGATGTCCTAGGCACCATTTAGGATTGGTTTCATATATGGTATATTCTGTATCTATTCCATTTCTAAATTGTTTTTTCTTCTAGTACTATGGTAGTACTGGTTGTAATACAAAGTTCCCTTAATTAAAAAATGTGTTATAAATTAGTCAACTGGAAGACTTTACTTCTTAGCAAAGACAGAGGAGGCCTAGGGATTTGAGACTGCAAAATGAAAGCCTTTCAATGAAATGGCTGTGGATATAAACTGAGGAAGATGGAGCTCTTTGGAAGGAGGTTAGAGTAGCAAAGTATTGTGAACCAAACCCCAAGTATACAGAAATCACATGTGAACCATATGGAGAGGGGGTATGGTCATATATGGAAGGAAATATGTCTGGCAAGGTGGGCAATGGAAACAAACTAAATTTTGGAAAGATGGCTGGATAGTCCAAGCCTCTCTTAGGAAACTTTTTTCTGATTTGTTTCTTATTTGTGAGAACCCTGATGCTAAAGTGAGTGATTGTTGGACAGAACATGGATGGGACATATCTTTTAGAAGACTACTTAATGACTGGGAGGTGGAGAGGGTGGCAGAGCTACTGGGAAAACTAACTAGAATGAATATAACTCCAACAGCCATAGACAAGATCCTGTGGAAACATGGTAAGGGTAGAATCTTTCCAATCAACAATGCCTACAAAAGAGGGCAGTAAATGACACGGAACCTAAAATATAATTGGAATTACTTTTGGAAGAGTGGCATTCCTGCAAAAGTGAGGTGTTTCACCTAGTTAAGCTGGTCCATAGGTTTTTTTTTGTGCAACTTGACAGGAAAAACAAATAACCATCTCTTCTTACATTGTAAATTTACTGTCCAAATTTGGAACCTATTCCTCAACATCGCAAGTATGAACTGGACAATGCCAGAACATTCATCAGA
>DF358562.1:79837-94395 GCA_000787875.1 Solanum virginianum
GATGCAAGATCATACATGTCGGTGCAATAAATGACACTGACATGCTTACCTAAGTTTTGCAATACACCATAGGTGTTCTCTCCATACTCCCTGCCTTTGATTGCCTTTTGGCGCAATGTACTGCAGGAGGAATTCTAATCCTTTGGGATGATTAAAAGGTATTGTGTATGGATGGAGGTCAACAAAGGGAGTTCATGTTGGGGGGTGGGGGTGGGGGTGGTTCAGAAACATTAGGTATGCAATGAAGGTGGGGATTCAGAGGGATTTATGGACCTATAGGGGAGGGGTCAAAGGAGACCTTTTGGGTAGAGTTAAGAGATAGAATGGAGAGGTGGGGCATACCTTGGGTGCTGGGGAATTTTAATACTATATGATTCCCAGCGGAAAGGATTGGGTATAGGGTGGTTTCTAGGGTCATAGAGTTCTCAGAGTTTATTGATAACCACTTTTTTATTGATTTGACTTTGACAAGTGCTTCTTTCACTTGGTCTAGATCGGAGGACTCTTCATCTAGATCAGGACTAGACAAATTCGTGGTGTCTACTTCTTAGGAAGAGTTGACATCCAACATGATCGAAATTTCTCTTCCTCAGCTACTGTTAGATAATTTCCTTGTGATGTTGGATGGAGTAAAGGAAAACAAATGACAACTCCTTTTAGTTTCGAGAACATATGGTTATGTGTGAATGACTTTGGTGATAGAGTCATTGATTGGTGGATAGTTCTGAGGTGTAAGGAAGATATTCTATCAGGCTTGCAAAGAAGTTGAAATTACTCAAAAAAGACATTACTGTATGGAATAGAGAGGTAGTTGGGAGGGTAAAGGTGAAAATGAGGGAGATAATGAATGAAGAGGGTTGGGGGGGAGGGGATGAATGTTAGTGGGAAGGGAGGGAAAAGGAGAAGAAAGGAGTTTAGGGGAGCTAGTTTCTTTGGCGACTCAAGAGACTAGTCGGTGACAAACATAGTGGGCGTTGTGGTTGGGGAAGGGGAATCTTACTCAATTTTTTCACAAGGTAGCAATTGCAAATAAGCGAAGGAATGTGATAAGAGTATGTCGAGGTTGTTTTCTTTTTTTTTTGGGGTGGGGGAGAGTGGGGGTGGGCGGTGGGGGGACCGTATGAGATGAAGTAGGAAGTAAAGTGAGCAATTGTTTGGTTCTATGAATGATTGTTCTCAGAGGAAGCAGAGTGGAGGCCAAATATAGGGGGTTGAATTCAATTAGATTGGAGGAGAGAAAAGTGAGTGGTTAGAGAGGGTTATTGAAGAGTACGTGCATATGGCGGTAGAGTGTTGTGCGTGTGACTAGGCTCTCGGTTCGGATGACTTCATTTTGGCTTTCTTTCGACATTATTTGGGCCCAATCAAGCAGGATGTTTTGAGTATCATTGATGATTTCTTTTTTTCATGACAAGGGAACTCGCTGCCGCTACCTTTTTGGTGTGCACAGGGTAAGCCCTCGCTCCTATGCAAATAATCGGCACTAGGCAAGCCTGGTTTGACAAGCTCGACTTAGAAGGCAAACCTTTGCTTTTGTTGGCAAGAGATCTCGAACTTGAGACCAAGGCAAGGGGTTTCGAACTTGAGACCTCCAACATAGAAGCCCCAAGCCCAAACCACTAGGCCACCCCGAAGGGTCAAGTATAATTGATGATTTCTAGGAGAGGGCGAGTTTGAAAGGAACCTAAACACTTCATTCATTGTCATTATTTGTAAGAAGGAAGGGGATACTAGCGTCGGGGACACAAGTGTATTAGTCTAGTTAGAAACATCTACAAGATTGTTTTAAGGTGCTTTTCGATAGACTTAAGAATAGAGTTTTTTGGATGAGATTGCTGCTTCTTCTCAAAAGGGCTTCGTCAAAGGACAAATGAAGACAAATTTTGGATGCAGCTTTGGTTGCTAATGACGTGCTATATTAGAGGAAGAAATAGTGTGTATCAACTGTTTTGTGCAAGTTAGATCTTGAGAAGGCTTATGCCCTTGTATTTTGGATGTTCCTAGATTTCATTATATGAAGATGGGCTTTGGGGGAGAAATGGAGGAAGTGGGTAAATTTTTGCATCTCATTAGTGAGATATTCAGTTTTGGTAAATGGCAATCCATGTGGTTTCTTTGGTGGTTTGAGTGATTTGAGGCAAGGAGATCTTTCTTATTGATCTTTTCTTTTTTGGATGATTGAAGCTTTGAGCAGAATAATTGGAAAAAAGCAATTTTAGGTGGACATATGAAGGGATTCAGGGTGGTTGTTAGTGGTGCAAGTAACATGGCAGTTGCTCTTGATACTTTGGTGTTTTGTGATGTAGATGGGACCTAGTTGGACTTCGGCAAGTCTTAACTTGGTTCCAAGTGTTGTTGGGGCTTAAAATTAACCTCATAAAATGCAAGATCATACATGTCGGTGCAATAAATGACACTGACATGCTTACCTAAGTTTTGCAATACACCATAGGTGTTCTCTCCATACTCCCTGCCTTTGATTGCCTTTTGGCGCATTGAGCAAGGATCTCAATCGATGGGGTTTGAAAATTCGGAAGGTAGAGAAAAGGTTAGCTAGTTGGCAAAAAAGGTACTTGTCCAATAGAGGCAAGGAAGTGCTTATTAAGAGCATTTTATCGAATATCCCTACATATTGCATGTCCTTGTTCAACACACCTACAGTTGTGATAGGACAGATGAAAGGTTCCAAAGAGCTTCTTTGGGATGCGGCGGACGGGGCAAAGAAGTTTCACTTAGTTTTTGGGAAATCGTGACATCTTCTAATGGTGGGACTAATATATTTAAGCTGAGGGGTTTTCGAAAACAACCTCTCTATCTCTATGAGGTAGTGGTAAGGTTGGCGTACAGTCTACCCTCCCCAATCCCACTTGTGGGATTTCATTGGGTATGTTGTTCTTCTTCTTCTTCTTCTAAATGGTGGGGTGGCTTGGGGTTCTGGACTTGAAGGTCTTTAACAAAGCACACATGGGTAAATGGTTGTGGAGATTTGGGATGAAGGAAGCTTTATGGAGAGGGGTGATAGGAGATAAAAATGGAGAGATGGAAGGTGGATGGAGTACAAATGTGATCACAATGCCCTTCGTATGTGGTGTGGAGGAATAACATGAAGGGGTGGGATGCCTTTACGATTACATTGGTTTCAAAGTTGGGAAGGGAGAAGGGTTAGTTTTTGTGGGCAAAAGTGGTATGAAGGTTTGGTGCTTAAGGATGAAATCCAAGTATTGTATGCAGTCTCTTGCCAAAGGGAATTGTCTATTCAGCAAGGTTGGGGTGGGGGGATGGCTCATGGGGATGGGACCTTATGAGATTTGAGGCTTAGGAGGTCTTTTCGAGAATGGGAGGCGACCAAGTTTCAGAGATTGCTGGGTTTACTTCAAAAGCAATGCGAGTCGACAAACTCGATGCTTTGTGTTGGGAGTTGGGGAACAACAAAGTATTCTTGGTATGTCATTTGATGAGAAGCTTCTGGTAAGGGCAGAGGATAGTTTTCCATTTGTATCGGTCTGGATACCGAAGGTGTCGAGGCAGGTGTGCTGCTTCACGTGGTTAGCTACTAAAGGAGTTATTTTGACTGCGGAGAATCTTAGGAAAAGAAAGGTTGTTTGCATGAGCTGGTGTTTCCTTTGTAAGGAGAGGGGTGAGGACATGGACCACACACTGTTACATTTCAAGTTAGCTATGAGGTTATGGGAGAATATCTTCAGATGATTTGAAGTTTCTTGGGTTATGCCAAGAACCGTTAATGAGCTGGTGCTCAGTTGGAAGAGTGTAGCTAGGTGAAGAAGGCACAAGTCTTGGAATGTTATTCCTCTTGATGTGTGTCATTTGGAAAGAGAGGAATAAGAGAGCTTTTGAAGGGGTGGAGATGAGCTTTGCTCAAATGAGAAATAGTTTCTGATCCCTTATTTTCTTTTGGAGCACCCATATAGTTCCTGTTTCTGTAGAGGATTGGTGTCTTTTGGAGAGAACCATATTTTGTAGGTTTCTCCTCTTTGGTTATCATTTGTATACAGCCAAATTGGCCTTGTTACTATCAATGAAACCTTTTTAACTGATCAATAAATAAATAAAATCAGAACAAAGAACAACCTGAAAGCTTTTTTTTTTTTTTTTTAAAATGACTAGTATATCTTCTGTAAGTAACTATTCAGACATTATTTTCTCAGAATAATGTAGGAAAAGAACTTCTCTGCCCATCCCGACCCACCCTGGGTAGAGCAACCCTTACTTGTCGGATACATATCAGACTTAATTGTGTTTAATCTTGGTTCTCAGTTTATTTGGTATTCCTTGATGTTCTCAGTTTTTTCTCTCCGTTTCTTCTTTGATTAGGTGTCCTTGATTGCTTAACGTGTCCTCCTATAAACTGTACATCTCTTGTTTACTGAAAATTTGAATCTGTACTGAGTTACTGCTGCTTTCTTGAAGCGTTCTCGTTATGATCTTGAAGAAGAGATGAGAAATAGTCAAAGCAGAGGCAACGAGAGCAGCACATATAGAACACACACGGATTTTAACAATTATCCGTCTGAGAGAAGTGGAAGTAGAGGCCACTGGGAAAATGTTTGGAGAGCATATAAGAGTACCCAGCCCAGAAAATCAGATAGAAATAGAGCAAACCGGTAGTAGTGATGAACTTACGGTACTTGAGATTCATACAATTTGATGCACCTTGTGTTCAGCATTCTGCTTGCTTGTGTAGTTTGCTGTCATCTCAGTTACATGGGAGAAATGATTTTAAGAACTTGAAAGAACAGGCTTGAAATTTGTGGATGAAGTATTGAAAATACTGACACCTTCGGTCTTTCCATATTTGGCACTTCCTGACTAGTCACTCGAGCAGGATGAACGAAAAAGAAATTGTTGCATAAAATTCCCAACAACGGGATTGGTAGCTTGAAGAGGGATTATCATCAAGCTGAACTTATGCACGCAGAGATATGTTTAGGCAACAAACGTGGAAGGTCTACACGACAGCTGTTGTATAGTTATCGAATAATGTGAATTAATACAGAAACTGTTCATGGCCCTGGATGCCCTGCTAGTTTTGGTGCTAGCAGAGACCCAAGTCGACAGTTTGCGAAGGCTGCTCTGGATGACTAATTTTGCTGAGTTTTTTTTCTATCATTTTCTGTCCTAATGTAATTCTTCATTTAAGTTTTAAGCTATACTTGTAATTTTTGTTTGTGTATAGAGTGTCTGCTTGTATTTGAAACATCCTAAGAATGATAACGAGTGAGGTTTTACCTTTTCTTCTTTGATTTTTCTTTCTTGATTGTGTGTGGGGTTTTCTGTTGTAATACATCAAAATAAATTATTTTTTGATTATTTGATTTGTTGAAGCATGAGTCCTGAAATATTCATTTGAAAAACTTTTGGTTGCTAAGCATTTAGTGTTTCTTTGTCTATATATACACACACATACTTGGAGTAACTGGTAAAGTTGCCTCCATGTGACTAGGAGGTCACGGGTTCAAATCTTGGAAACAATCTCTTGCAGAAATATAAGTAAAACTGTGTACAATAGACCCTTGTGAGTGGGTCCTTTCTCAGACCCTACGCATAGGGGGAGCTTTAGTACACTGAACTTGTTTTTCATCTAGCCACATAAAATGATCAATGAGTGTGTAGTCAGTTGAACATCTTTCATCCAAAACTTATATTTTTTAAAAATCTATATCTATATGGGAAAAGACATAAATTCACTCCTGAACTTGTTATGAAAAGTCAGTTACGCGTTGAAACTGCTGGGACGACATATTACACACCTATTCTTATGGAAAGTGATTATATTATCACCCTCAAATATGACGTGGAAATAAAATTAAATACAAAAAAAGGGGAGTCTTTGGTCAAAAAGAAAGTCAAAAAATACTTTTTTTTCCCACCCCACCCTTTCTCCTTCTTTATGCTCTTCTTCTCTTTCACACTACTCTTTTTTTTGTTCTCCTTCAATTTTCTTATTACAACATTCTTCAATATGATAATTTTTTGAGAGAAAAACAGAAAATAAGATTGAGGGATAGCATCCATTGCAAAATTTGGCGAAGTTGTTCAATTTATGGATTCGTTGCTCAAAAAGATTTTCGATGAGACATCTAAAATTAATCAATTTTACTATATTTGCCATCAAATTCGTCAAGTCAAACACCAATTATTCAATTTCGTTCTACTTTTGTGGGCACATGAAATAAGAAAATTTTTCATGGCTTTTGGTTTTTTTTTTTTCGTAAAAAAATTGCTGGATTTTGCAAGATAAATTTAATCTATTGATGTCCCTTCGTAGATCCTTGTTCTGTCTTTTTTTTACGTAAAAAAATTGCTGGATTTTGCAAGATAAATTTAATCTATTGATGTACCTTCGTAGATCCTTGTTCTGTCTAAAGAGTATGTTCTTTAAATTTTTTTCAAAATTAATGATAGTAAATCGACCAATATAACTTTTCTTTGGTTGCAGAGTGATGAAATTGGTGATTAAGGTTGGTGATTTTTGGTGACAATAATGGCATATGATATTTGATGATGGATGTGGTGCAATCAGGTGGTGATGGTGTTGAAACTTTTAATGGTGGTAGGTTTGATGGTGGTTAGAAAAAAGAATAAATTTGATAAAATTAATGCTTGGCTTTGTTAATTTTTGTATGAAGGAAGAAGAAGACCACCATTTTTGGTGTTTTTCTGATTAAAAAAAAAAGAGAGAAGGGATTATTCATGTAAGACGAGAGAGAGAAATAAAGACAAAAGTGACTTTGAAAAAAATAAATAAATAAATAAATTACACGTATAAGCTTGGAAAAGGTCCAGCAAGCGTGTGTAAATCACATTGGCTTGTGCAACTGATTTTGTACATTTGAAGGTGGTAATAATATCACTTTCAATAAGAATAGGTGTGTAATAGGTCGCCCCAATAATTTAAGAGTGTAACTGACTTTTTGGAACAAGTTCAAAGGTGAATTTATGTCTTTTTCCAGATGATTTGAGACTGATGATTTGACACATTAATGAGGAGGTGTGAGGGGCTGGTTATAGGGGATATCCGGAGGGATAGAGATAGACCTAATAAAAAAAGTATTGGGAGAGGTGATTAGTCGAATATAGTGCGGCTTTTTACTACCGAAGATATGACTCTTGATAAGAAGGAGTGAACGTCACGTATGGGTTAAAATATTAGTAGGGGGTACTAAAGTATTATCTTGTTGTGCGTAAGTTTAGGCTTATTAGAGCGCATCGTAGTACTAGTTATGCATACTTTTCAGCTATTGTTATTATCCCTTTTTTCTTGTAGACTGTATATTGCTTCTGTCATTAACGATTATGCTTCTCCATTATTTTCTTCTCCTTTTTACTTAAATTTGGTACACTTGAGGTGAGAGTTTTTTTTAAAAAACAATCTCTCTAACTTTTTGATATAGTGATGAGGACTTTGAATTAGATGTAAATTAATAGTCTTTTCACCTTTTTGAGATAGTGATAATATCTTTGAATCAAATTTTAAAAATTTACATTAAAATATTTATTTGATCATAAAATTTGATCAAATTTTATAAATCTAATCTTCAAATATTTTTCAAATTTCAGAATCTAACCTACTTGATTTCAATGAAATTCCACTTCATTTATAAAACTATAATTCTTTTTCAAATAATTGAAATTCACATTCAAAAGCAACTTCTAAGTCTTAACATCAAAATTTATGATCAAACCAACCAGCTTAGATAGTTCTTCACCCATTGTTTTGGCTTTCTATTTATTTATTTATTTATTTATTATTTTTTTAAATTTTATCATAATTACTATTTCAACAGTCAAACTATATTTTCATTTTTCTACATAATTCCAAAAACAAAAGGCCTCACCCTCATGCGACATGTACATGCTATGTGGACAAAAACATAAAACATGCAAATTAACTATACTAATTATAGTCTATTTGTATTTATTTACCGTAACTGAATAATAAAATCTACTAACCCCCCAAAAAAATATGAAGCAAAAAAACACACTCTAGGACACCGGAAATTAGACAAAACCATCAAACAATTTTGTCTAAACTCAAATTTGAAATGCCTATATAAACAAACATCCTTAATTACTTAATTCATTCACAAATTCCATTAATTTCTTGCAAAATCTTATTGTTTTACAATATAAAAAATGGTGAAAAATGTGAGTTTAGATGCAGTGAACCAACAATTAGCTTTGGCTAAGCAATCTTCTCATGGTACATAGCCTTTAAAATTTAATTTCTCTGATAAATGTTTATTTTTATTTTTTGAATTTTTTTTTAGTGCTTGTAAATGCAGGAGTGATTGCTCATCAATTGCTGCTGCCATTCCAATTGTAAAATTTGCACACTTCCCATGCTGGTTGAATTTTTCAAAATATAAACAGATGCATATCGGATTTTTCAAAAAAAAAATATATATCTTTAAAAAATTTGACATGATTACAACTTTGAAAGTACAGAATTCATGCGACCTAGGTGTACAATTTCAATATTTGTTCAAGATTTAGGGGTTTGTTTTGATTTATACCATGGGATATAAAAAAATATTATTACTAATAATGTCTAACCATTAGTTAAAAAAAGTGAGATATAATTAAGACTTGAGATAATTATGAAGTAAAAATGATTTTCTTGTAATTTCACATAGTTAGGTCTAGAGAGGACAAAATGTAAGCATATATTATCCTAATTCCATGAAATGTAGAGAGGTTTTAAATATTTACTGATTACTACAGAAAAAATATTAATTAAGTATTTACTAGGGAAAATAGAGTAGAAAAAAAAAGTGTAACTTTGTCTATATATAATGTATTATCAAGTTGATTTTTCTGGAGTTGATTTTTCGTACGGTCACTCAATTAATGATTTTTTTTAATCTAAGTTACTAAGAAAGTCACTCAATTTTTGGATGTATCGTTACAACAAATAAAGAATTTTGTGATAATTATTTAGCAGCTATAATATATGATATTGATATTTATAATCAACAGTCTATATATATAAATGACGTTAAAAAGTTTAGAGACTAAAAATATAATAACATTAATTAACTCATCAACTGTCGCTAAATGTTTTTCTAGAAAAATATATTTCCCCTAAATTTCTCTTTTACTGTAGTATAAAATTTTCATATACAAAAATATGTATTTATTTTCACATCTTCCACCTCCGATCCAAAATATTCACAAGTAATTTCTTTCACTAGGCTTTTAATCTTTAGTAAAATATTCGTAACTTTTAGTAAAAATGTTCAAATGATAAATGGTTTGAAAAGTTGAAAACTACACTCAAAGATTATTAATTAAATAGTTAGTTCATCCTCTAATTCCTGGTATATTGAGAGATATATTCGTTCAAAACAAGACCATACACATACTTTAGACACAATTTTTTTTGAGAGAAAGAATAAATAAATAAATATACCATTAATATAAACACACAACAAAATATCTTCTTGATTAGATACTAACCTTTAATTTCAATTGATGGGAGTGTATATTTTAGACACATTTTTTTTGCTTTGTGAAAGGTTGGGCAGCTAGATCAATATGTCAATTAAATAAACATTTAGAGGTAGACACAGTGTCATAGGCCATAGCACCTTATCAAAATATTGATCAATTTCCAAAACCAAGAACTCAATTACAAAATGTCCAACAAAAATGAAATTTCCATTCCATCCATATATTTAGGCCATAGCACCCCCTCATTATTAAAAGAAAATTAAAATTAGTGGATGTTTGAATTGACTTATTTTTTTAGATGCTTTTGACTTTTAAACGCTTTTAATCATTCGAGGTGTTTGGCAAATACATAAAGTGCTTTTAAACACCTTAGTTTACTCTTTAAAAAAAGGGTCAAAAGTCAAAAATAGGTAGATACTTTTTTTTGACTTTTGACTTTTAAGTAACTTAAAGAAAATTATTTTAAAATTAGATCTAATTTTTTTTCTAATTATTGTTACAAGTGGATCTGAAGAGGGAAATTTGATGATTTTTGTGGCAAAAAAATAAATAAATAAAGAAGATAGATGGTTCTGGTGGTAATAGAGAGGATAGATGAAGAGAACTGGTGGATATGTGGTGGTGGAATTTGGAATTGGTGGAAGAGAGAAAAAAGTGAAGAAGTAAGAAAAATTATGTATAATTTTTTTTCACGCGCTCAACTGTGGTGCAGTACACACGATATGCTAACTCAACCAAAGTGTCAAAAGTGCCACAGTGGAACTTGATATAATGTAACACTCGATAAAATTATCAAAATGCCCCTAGAATGAAATCGTGCGCATAACGCGTCTTCCCAAGCTCGGATGAAAAATCTGAGATCGAATTTGTGATCAGCACAAAAAAACTAGGTGGGAAAGTGGTTTCGACCCATTTTTAGAGCAACTAGATCAAAAAATAATTTTTCGATCTGAAAATCGAGACAATGAGGGTGCGCGTTGGGTCCGCGATGCGGACCTATTGCGAACCCACACTTATATTTTTTTTAATTTTTTGACGGGATTGAATTTTTAAAATTATAGGTGCGCGACAGGTCTGCATCGAAATTAAAGTTCAAAATTTTAAATCTTTTGAGGGGGCATTCTAGACTTTTTCCAACCTCTCCTAAACTCAAAACATGATCAATTTAGTTCGTTTTGATGTGTAAAAGAGGTCTAAAACCCCATTCCTAAGCCATTCTATGTTCTTGAAAGAGACTAGGGTTTGAAAGAAGAGAAGGGGAATATAAGATTGATAAAACCCATTCTAAGTTCTTTTTCACAACACTTGAAAGTTAGGGCTTGAGAGAGAAGAAAGAAGAACGTGAGATTGGAGAATTAGATGAGAGTTTTGACGGGTGATTTGAAGAGCTTCATTCCAGGTATGTAAGGCTAAACGAAAGCATGAGGTTGTTCTCTCATGTGGCCCATAGATGGTCTTAGATGAGAGTTGAAGGTTCTTGAGTCTACATTCATGATTCTTGATTATTTTCTTGAGAAACCATATTTACTACATGTATTTTTCATATGTTGATGATCATCATAAATCTATTTTCTTGAATTGATTATTTTTCATGAGATATTGTATAAACCCTATACATTAACTTTTGAAAGCATGCATGAATGAACCTAGGGACGAAGTCTAGAGCCTTGACTTGAGTATGTTGATGGAGATCTTGATGTGAGTATAATGTTGAGTTATTTGAGCTTGATGATCCTATGAGTCTTCATAATTAAGTTCTGTCTAAACGACTTCTTCTAATTGATAATCTGAGTCCTTGAGTTCCTAAATGAGAATTGAGTTCATTGAGATGAGTTAAAGTCCCTAAAATAATAGAGGACCCTTGAGTTTGAGTTGACGAGATGATGAGTGTCTCCATGAGACTAATTAAGATGATGAGTGTCTCCATGAGACAAATTGAGATGATGAGTACCTCCATGAGGCTATTTGAGATGGTGAAGATTTTTATGAGCATTGAGTCTTGGGAGGAGTATCGAGCACCAAAATGATTAAGAGTGAGTCCCACTTTAACTCATTACCTACATCAGCTCAGCGTAGGAGAGATTGAACCATTACATCTCATGGTCCCCTCTTGAGTTTACATCCTTGAAACAATAGAGGATGGCAGAGTTCAGATTCCTTGTGGATCATATTCGTTCCTCACCTGGCAAGTACGAAACGGCTGTGGCAATATCAGTGTGATTGTTGTACAACCCCTGACTCATAATTGGTTATTGTCGATTAAGAGAAACTCCCAGAAAGTTCCCAAACTTAGTAATCTGAGTTGAGATGAGATGAGATGAGTTCTTCTAGGATGAGTTTGATTCGATCAATGAGTTGATGGGTCACGTGACTACTCTTTGTTCTTGCTTTAGACAGACATTTGACATGTTGATTTTCACTATCCTTAATGTTGATTGTTGTTTCTATATTATTCTACCTATCTCGATTTCACTCAGCTATTTTACATACCAATACATTCCACATACTAACATCCCCCTCTAAAATTGCATCATTTTATAATGTAGATACACAGGATAGAGGTCATCAACAGGCGCACCGTTGAGGATCTCGAGACGTTCAACAGACTGGTGAGCCTCCCCTACTTCGGAGGGTTCATCACATATTTTCATCATGCTTAGAGTTAGAGTTGCTTGACTTTTTATTTTGATTAGGGTAGCCATAGGTCTGTCATTAACACCACCTAATAGTGATAGAGGCTTCATAGACTAGAGTCGAATGTTGATGTTGAGACTTGTGAGCTAGTGTCTTTCTACTACCCTTTCATTTTATTGCTATTTGAGAATAGATGACGAGATGTGACCATTTATTTTCTTATGTCTTCCGCTGATTAGTAGAATATATGAATAAATGAATGAATGTGATGAGGCCAAGCAATTCGCTTGGGGATTAGCGACATTCGTTGAGTGCCGATCACGTCTTGGGTCCCGTCGCGGGGTGTGACACATAAGGTGTCTAAAATGAACATCTCCTAGTTTAAGTCTCTAAGTTAATGTTGGTGCCAACTTTAAGGGGCCACCAATGTTCTCTCTCTCTCTCTCTCTCTAAAATAATTACTCTAACCGAATGACCATCTATTATAATTATCTCTAATACATCATTAATTTATTGCTAAATAAAATTAATGATGACTTTTATTATTTAGCTATAAAATTTATCCGTCGCTAAATTAAAATTTTTTTTTGCAATATCTTTTTTAATGAGAGTAGCATCAGAACTCACCCCTTGATCATCTAGAAGAAAGAAGAATCTAGATTCATGGAGAGGTTAGTCGAATACTCTAGAACCTTATGAAGACATCTTGAGAGGTATAAATATACTCTAGATATGTAGAAGATTCTAGAAGGGTGACTAAATTGTAAATATAGAAAGACTTATATAGTAATTATTATTTGAACTTAAGCCTATAGTGAGTAGTATAAATTTCATTTGTACAACCATTTAGCAATCAAGCAATCTTTCAAGCAATACATACAAGTCTTCTTAAAAAGTTCTCTTGTCTTTTTTTAATCTAGCGTTCCCTTAGTTATCTAGTTTGAAAAGACTTAAAATGAACTTACAAGATCATGAAAAAATTGTGAGTAAATTGTCAAGTGCTGCATGAAAATATTAATTGATGTCTAAGCCCGCGACAAAGTAGTATTATATTAAAAGTATGGGAATAACAAGTGAAAGAGATATCAATGCTATTAACACCACCAACCTCAAGCAGGATAGTGGGAAGAAGCATCAAAAGGAAAAGAAGGACCTAAGGAAGAAGAATGAGGAGATGTCATCTGAGCTTACACAAAGTGAGACCCTAATAACCTACTCACCTTCGGCCACTGAAGTGATCAGTGATGATTAACAAGATAAGCAACTCATATAAGGGTGGTAGGTTGTAGAGATCTTAATTAGGCAAGAGCTTGAACAAGGTCGATGACAAGTTTAAGATTCTTGAGGAAAATGACAACATCCACAAAGAATTGGAAGGATGTAAAATTGTGGAGTATGATATGAAGGATACTGTCACTCTCTTGGAGTGATGCCTTATGAATGCACTAAGCATGATTGAGATCATGTTCGCCGAGATCAAATCACTCAAAGGAGATATTGAAGTTGTAGAATGCGCGACATCCAGTAGAGATAGAGAGGCCAAGATTGAGGTTCGTAAGCCACCCATGTTCAAAGGTGCTCGTGATGCATAGGAGGTGGAGAATTTTCTTTGGCATATAGAGAACTACTTCAAGTGTAACAAAGTGAAGAGTGACAAGATAAGGATCAACATAACACCGCCGTGCTATATCTCTTGGAGATGGCTATGCTATGGTGGAAGTGGAAAGAGTGAGAGATAGAGAAGAGGATATGCACCATCGATATATAGGAGCAATTTCGAAAGGAGTTCAAGAAGGCTTTCTTTACCGACAATGTCATCTCAAAGTTCATCTCGTCTTTCATGGTAGAAGCCTCAAGCTATACCATGAGGATGAGGATGACCCTTGCCGAGGTAAATTGAGTGGGATGCTAATTATAATCACTTCCTCTCTTGATCAAGATATCGAGGTGATTATTGACTACCAATTAGGGGTGGGCATGTGTAACACCCCACAAACACTATAAATATTTGTACTACACATATAAAACATGATATGGACTTTCAAATTAGTGCCAATTTTAAAGTATTTGCATCTCGCGTTAAAGGGTGTCGTGTATATCTAAAGTTTAAGAAAGTTGCATGTATATATGTTTTGCGTTGAGTTAAGAGAACTAAGACCCTAAACAAAGGAAAACAATTGAGGTGCTTGTAGGACTTAGAAAGCTAGCAGGTGAGACGTATACATGAGTTGCATCGAGTTAAAGGGACTAAGACCCTAAACACAGGAAAACAATTGAGGTGCTTATAGGACTTAGGAAGCTAGCAGGTGAGTCAGCTACTATCTTAGCTTGAGATTGCGAGTTAAACGGAAACAAGACCCGACGTCGAATTTGCTCACGTCCAATTGTGAATGGAATCCGTGTTAAAGGTGTATCTTTGGACTATCTTTTAGTACTTTAAATGGGCTATACTT
>DF358561.1:1188-17520 GCA_000787875.1 Solanum virginianum
AATTACCAACAAGTTTGGGATAGCACCATCTAGCCACGTGGAGGAGGAGGATGATCAACTTGAGCACCGACTCCTACATGGTGATATCATATAGGCAAGAGTATGTTTAAATGTACTAAGTTTATGGGATACAATGCAACAATAGATAGACATCATACTCAAAATGCATATATTAGACAATAGGCATAGTATAACAATATAGAATGTATGATCAATACGTAAGTATAACATACTTAGGTAGCTCATGGTCATATCGGATATCATATTTATAGAAAAGACCAAGGTAGAATCCTAACTTTGGTTAGGAGATGCCATTCATACCTGGATACCCTGGTGGCAAGGTACATACCCCTCAAATGGTTGATGTCATTCACACTTGGACATCCTCGTGGCAAGGTACATACCCCTTATATGGTTGATTTCATTCATACCTAGACACCTTGGTGGTAAGGTACATACCCCTCACATGGTTGATGCGATTCACACCTGGACACCCTGGTGGCAAGGTACATACCCCTTATATGGTTGATTTCATTCATACCTAGACACCTTGGTGGTAAGGTACATACCCCTCACATGGTTGATGCGATTCACACCTGGACACCCTGGTGGCAAGGTACATACCCCTCACTAGTTATCCGGGCTCCTGTACCCCCGGACCGGGCATGGTCTAATGCAACACATTATATTAGACATATATATTATGTACATAATCTTATTTCATCATCATATAGTCAATCATATCATATCTAATGCTTTGAACTTTCTTTTCCATAAGAAACCCTAGCTCGACATTTTATCAATCACTTGGGAGATGTGTAATGGGGGTAAAAGACCATGAAATTTGTAGATGAAATCATGCAAGAAAATCTGTAGTAAAGTAAATTTCACAATATACAAGACCCACATATAAAATTAACTTTAAATCATACAATATTAGTAAAAATGAGGCTTAGGCACCATGGGTGAAAGGATCGAATGGTTGAATACCACATACCTTAGCTTTGGAGAAGTTCTTGGTGAAGATTGAAAATGAAGGCTTGAACCTTGAAGATAATCCTTAGTTTGGGATGAGGGTTTTAAGGCTTGAATTTTCGAGTGAAAATATGGCTAAGTGTTTTGGTGAGTATTGGGAAATGTTTAGGATGATATGAGGGTGAAATAAGGCTAAGTATAGGTAAAAATATGTTTGGGAACAATTAGGCCTAAGACTTAAAAGTCTTGGACTGAGAAAATAAAACTGGACAAAATTAACATTGCTCCACGACAGAGGCGTGTTGTGGAGCTGGACCGCCTCTAGAAATTGATTTTTTTGAAATTTGAAATTGTGATTAGATTGCTCTAAAATCAGGGTTAGACCCTTCTCCCCCTAATTTTGACCCCCTGAACAATAATATGAAGTCGAATTTTTGAGATCGCGCATGGATTTTGAGATATATGGAATTTAAAATTTTAGGCATTTTGAGGCACATTTTTGGGCACTTTTTGGGTTGTTTCAAAATCTACATAAACCTCATACAAATAATGATGCCATATTTTCAAAGAAAATACCACGCACTAATTCAAGTTCATGGGTGGGATAATTGCGCTCATTCAGCTTTAGTTGCCTAGAGGCATATGTTATAACCTTGCCATTTTGCATCAATACACACCCCAAACCAATCCTTGAAGCATCACAATAAACCACAAACCCTTCTAGCCCTTCCGGTAAAGTCAAACTAGGAGGGGAGATAAGTTTGTCTTTCAAAGTTTGAAAACTTTTTTCACATTCATCGGTCCAACCAAATATTTCCTTCTTTTGGGTCAATTTCGTCAAGGGGAAGCAATAGAAGAGAAACCATTCACAAACCTCCGGTAGTACCCCACCAATCCCAAGAAACGCCTAATATTAGTTGGAGTCAAGGGCCTAGGCCAACTCTTTATCATCTCCATCTTATTAGGGTCCACTTTAATCCCATCACCCGACACCACATGCCCTAGGAATGTAACCTCATTCAACCAAAATTCACACTTATCATATTTAGCAAATAACCTCTCATCCCTCAAAATTTATAACACCACCCTCAAATGATTCACATGCTCTTCTTCACTCTGGGAATAAATCAATATATCATCTATGAAGACCACCACAAATATATTAAGGTAGGGTTTACAGACCCTCTTCATGAGATCCATAAATATTACCGATGCATTAGTCAAGTCAAAAGACATTACCATAAATTCAAAGTGCTTATACCTAATCCAAAAGTCATCTTGGGAATATCACACTCCTTTACCCTCACTCGGTGGTACCCAAACTGACAAATGGTCTTATAAAAGTGACTAGCCCCTTGTAGTTGATCAAATAGGTCATCTATCCTTAGTAGAGGGTACTTGTCCTTTATGGTGACTCTATTGAGTTGCCCGTAGTTAATGCATATTCTAAGTGAACTATTTTTCTTTCTGACAAATAACACTGATGCACCCCAAGGTGACTTCCTAGGCCTTATGAAACCCTTCTCCTACAAATTGCTTAATTTGTCCTTCAATTGCTTCAACTTCGCCATGGCCATACGGTAAGGGGGAATGGAAATGAGTTATGTATTGGGGAGGAGGTCTATACCAAATCTATTTCCCTTTTGGTAGGAACATTGGGAAGCTCGTTGGGAAAGACATCAAGAAACTCATTGACCACCAGAACCGACTCAAGGGGAAGGACTTTAGACTTAACATCCCTAACACTAACAAGACGGTAAATGCAACCCTTAGAAATCAATTTATGGGCTTTAAGACAATAGATGAACCTACCTTTAACCACTACATTACAACTTTCCCACTTAAGGATGGGCTCATTAGGGAATTGGAATCTAACTTTATGGGTTCTACAATCAATGGAAGCATGTAACCAATCCATCCCAAGAATAATATCAAAATCCACCATGTCAAGTTCAACAAAATCATAAGGCAAGACTTTATGTAATATAAACATGGAGTATCCCTATAGACTCTTCTAGCAATAATAGGCTTACCAACAGAGGTAGATACTTCATAGGGTTCACACAACTATTTGGGACACACATGAAGCTTATTAGCAACAAAAGGAGTAATAAAAGAAAGAGTGGCACCCGGATAAAAAAATGCATACACATCATACTAGAAAATGTTTAACATACTAGTAACAACATGAGCACTTCATCCACTCCTTGCCTTTGTTGGAGAGCATAAAATCAATTTTTTCTTGGAGAAACCTCTTGTTGGCCTCCCTTTGCCCTTTAACCTATATTAGCACCTTTTTCTTGAGGACAACCATCCCTACCTTTGTTTTGAGCATAAACAATCTTGTGACCTACTTTACCACAACCATAGCAAGCATTAGAGTCCCTCAAACATGAACCACCATGATTTCTCCCATACTTTGGGACCTAGGATTAGTCATCCCATCATTTCCACCTAGAAACCTTGGATTAGAGACCCTATCATTAGCAGATCTCTTATTTGGATCATTAGAGGACCTTTGGCCTTGGAATTTGTGACCTTGTTGGAAACAACCACCCTTTTGACCTTAGAAACCACCATAAAATTGAGCCCTCTCGAACTCCCTACTTTTTCTCTTCCTAAGCTTCTCCCCCTCAAGTTGTTCAGCATATGTCATGAGCTGAGACAAGTCTATATCACCCACAAGCATAGAGGTGCATCATTTACCAAATTGGACACCCCCAATACAATGTTGTTCATTCTTGGCCTAGGATCAACAACCAAATGAGGAGCATACTTTGAGAGCTTATTGAATTTGAGGGCATACTTTCTCACACTCATGGCGCCTTACTTGGGATTCATGAACTCTATTATTTTTGCCTCTCTCAACATAATGGGGAAGAATCAGTTAAAAAAGGCGGCCTTGAATTCCTCCCAAAGAATAACATCAGTGTTTACCCTCTCCAACTTCCATTAAACAAACCAAATTTGGGACACACCCTTGAATTGATAGACCACTAGTTCCATCTTACCCTCCAAATTCACCCCCATAATAGCAAGCACCTTATACACTTCATCAATAAACTCTTGGGGATCTTCCTCCGTTTTGGACCCATGAAACTCCAGAGGGTTCATCCTTGTGAAGTTCCTCACTCTTGATGCCAGAGTAGGAGTATAGGAGCTTGGGCCCTTTGGTTCAATTTGGTTGGTCATAGCATGCGTCAAAATAGTGATGGCATTCTAGAATTTAACTTGTGTAGGCCCCTCTCCTTAAGGAGCTTGATGAGCTGGACCCTCCTCGGTGTTTGGGTTCTCTGTGGTCTTCCTCTTGGTAGTGGAATGACCTAAAAGAGTAAAAGAGTGTTTGTTAGGGGAGGAAGCCTTATCTTTACGTCTAGAGAATGACATAGATCATAAAGAAGTGAAACATTTCCTAAAACGCCTCACAGCCTCCTATTCATAGTTGTGGCGCGCTTCACAACTATGAATAAGACTCTAATCGACGCGGTATGTTGGATTTTTGAGGACCATTAACAACCTAGTTCTCTGATATCAAGCTTGTCACGACCCAAACTTAGGGCCTAGATGTGACACGACGAATGAGAAGTTCGAAGTACCAAGCTTGTCATGACTCACGCCTAGGCCCTAGATGTGACGCGGCAAATGAGGAACCCGAAGGGACCCCAAACAAGCCTCTTAGTATATCATTCACACATCCATGGTCGTAGAAGCAAAATAAACAAAATCATGTGCCAATGACAAAACGGGAAGCAGGACTAAGAGAAGTCTTTCATACTAACATAAATGTAGTAAGAGTCAAGCTCAAAAGCATAGACAACCATATTATCCAACAACACTTCTACATAGAATGGAGCAGGGGCCAAATCACTCCTCAAGCTTACCCTCAACCGATAGGTATCCAAACATAATAAACAAGTCTTAACAATCATGAATGAAAAAGAGATATTATCTCAGAGTTGAGGACTCACCAAAATCTTTCTTCAAAAGAACCGAACTAGCCATGTGGAGGAGAATGATTAATAGGGGCTCTGGTCCCTACATGGTGATATCATGTAGGTATAGAGTATGCATTAGTACTTGGAATGTACTAAGTATGCAGGGTGCAATGCAACAAAGACATAAGCCATAACAATCAAGATGCATAATCATAAATAATGGATGTAATCTCAATATGATATGTATGATCAATGCTTTTAATAAAACATGCATGCAAACATGCTACTTGCATATTATAACATACATATGTGGGAGGAGACCTTAATCAACATATAAGACCAAAGAAACTACTACTTGGAATCCCAATGCATGACACCCCATCGGCGAAGGTATGATCTACTTGCAAAGGTAAACCATACTCGACCGCACTTTATGGATAACTTGACCTAGATGGATTCACTAATAAGCCCTTTTAGGGAATTAACATAATCCTATGGTGGCACACATTTTAGAGATTAAGACTTTATATACGGACCCCTTGAGTCAAGCCCCCACCTTAAGCCTCAATCAGTGCTAACTCTAATCCCACAAAATACTTAAAATAATCATAAATTTAATCATAATATGAATAACTTGAGAAGACTTGATAATATGGCATGAGTAGCTCATTCACATACTTGACCCCTACATGGGCATATACCTTATACTAGAGGGTAAAAAATAATACATGAACTTAACCCATTCTAGTAGGCATTGCATTTCACATGAAGGTAGAAGCTTGTAACATGCTTAACCCTTACTAGTGAGCTTAGCTTGAACATGAGGGTAAAATAGTAATCATTACCCGTCAAATGGATATAATTGCTCACAAGAGGGTAGAATTATAGAATAAGTCTCAACTTGTCACTTGTAAATCATAGAAACCTTTCGTGAGTTTAATACATGCTTGGGAGCCCATAATTATCATGAAAACACTTGATTTGTGAATCATGTAATAGCCTTTCAACAATATAAGAATACTTGTTATGCAAATTTAGTCAAACATGGTGGGTACTTATACATATGCTCAAATTCATGCAATTCAAGGGTGTAAAACAAGAATAAGTAAAATTAATACATTTTTAAGTCACTTAAATCAACCCACCAACATTGAGTAAAACCCTTAATTTGGGTATAATGACATCCATCTCAAAAGTTCACAATAGTTCATAGTTTTCATAGCTCATATCATGCATAGTCTCAATAGACATAAATCAGCTTGTGGAATAAGCTTAAAAAGGATATTCATGCATAATCAATCAATACTTAATAAAACCCAACATAATTCATATTTATAATACATAATAAGAGACACCCATAGAGAATACCACTTGAAATCATGAAATTTAATCAAAAGAGAGGTTGGGCTCCACGGATGAAAGGACCCATGCATGAAGACCCACATACCAAAAATCTAGAATTTCTTAAAGTAAACTTAAAGGAGACTTGAAGCTTGAGTTGAGTCCTCATAATCCAAAGTGTGCTCTTGAGATTATTAGGATTGAATGGGGAATTTTGTGATGAATTGGAAGGGTTTTGAAAGGGTTCCTTGAGAGTTTGAAGTTGAAAAATGGCCAAGTTTTCACGTTTAAATGGGCATTGGGTTATTACCCAAATGCCCTTGAACAAAGCTAGAAAACAGGGGAAAAAATACATTGGTCCGCGTTGCAGGCGTGACGCGAACCACACGAGTAGGATACAATTATACTAAGGCGCGCCCTAGGCACATCGCGACCTAGACGTGCAGGGATATTGGAAATGGTCCCAGTAACAAAAATTATTTTTCGCTATGGATCTTCTAAAATTCAAGGACTACTCTTTTTCTACTCAATTTAGCCCCTTGATAAAGAATATAAAGTTATTTTTTTTCAAAATCATGCACGAATTTTGAGATATTAGAGAAATATACTTATGGGGCATCCCAAAGCACATAATGGGTATTACATCTAGGATATGTCTTGGCTCCTTTCTATCTTATGATTTGAGGCATTGTAGGACAACTATTAACAACTTAGCATCTAGGATATGTCTTGGCTCCTTTCTATCTTATGATTTGAGGCATTGTAGGACATCGTGTAGACTCTTTTATATTTATATGCTGTGTTATATTCATGGATTATGAATACTGATATGACTATGTATTATATTCATGGATTATGAATACTGATATGACTATCTTTTGGATATCGTTATATAGATTGAGTATAAGTATTATGATATGCTTTTTATGTTATGTTGTGAAAGATCCTAAGTCCTGAATTTCCACCATAGAGTGAGTCATACTTACCTGCTCCTTAGTCCTTGTGTGCTACTGTTATGTGGATCTTTGTTAACCCCTTTCCCTTATGACATCCCCATAGTATGAGTCCTATTATCCTGCCCGTTAGAACTATATATTTACTATTTACATAAATTTTCATACTGATGATGTGAATATGGATACTTTGAGGATTGTTTGAGGACTCTCGGGTTGCTATTTGCCATGTCACTCTTAGACCCTAGGTTTGGGTCGTTACAAGATTGGGATCTGAGTACTAGGTTTGTAAATGATCCTTGGTGTGCACCATGTTACATCGAGTAGAGTCCTATTTATGTGTGTGAAGTGCACCATGCCTGTGAGTGGGAGGCTATGATGGCATTCTAAGAATTATCTAACTTCATCATGTCTTATATCGTGCTTTAGACCGTATGTTATGGTTTTCTTGTACTGATGGTGTACTTGCTACATTATAGAAGATACCTCCACGAAGAGCTCCCCTACCAACATCGGCCCTGACTTATGCAAACCAAGTTCCTCAAGGTCCTATGGAAGAGCCTATCTCTAATGGTGAATTCCGTATGACCTTTGCTATGCTTACACAAGTGGTGACTTCTCAGACTAGGTAGGCTAATCTTTCTCCTGGTGATCCCACTCTGACTTCTAGGGTGAGATTTTAACCCAGATGAATCCTCCGGAGTTCTATGGGTCAAAGGCTGATGAGGATGCTCATGAGTTTAGTGATAAGATCACTAAGATGTTGAATGTTATGGGAGTCACTTATGAGGAGAAAGATGAGTTGGCTGCTTATCAGTTGACAGATGTGTCTCAAGTGTGGTATAATCAATGGTTGATAGAAAGGGTTTATAGTAATGCTATTAGTTGGGAAGAGTTCAAGATTGCATTTTTTGATCATTTCTTCCCATTTTGACTTAGGGAAGTCAATATGACAGAGTTAATCAACCTTAAATAGGGTGGTATGAGTGTGAGGGACTATGCCCTCAAGTTCACAAAGCTCTCCAAGTATGCTCCTATGCTTGTGACTGACCCCCATGCAAGAATGCACAAGTTAATTTCTACTGTCTCTGATTTGGTTGTGAAGGAGCATTGTACAAACATGCTTATTCAGGACATGGACATCTCTAGGCTCATGACTTATGCTGAATAGATTGAGGGGGAAAATCTCAAGGGAAAGAGGATGCATGATTCTAAGAGGGCCCATTATGATGGCGGGTTCTCTAACTCCAAGGGTGGTGGTTATGGTCAATTTCAACAAGGCCATAGTTCTAATACTAGGTTTTCCAATACTAGGATGCTTCCTCCCAAGGCACTGGTTGGTGGTGGACCATTGCTTCCCAGGTGTGACAGATGTGAAAAAAATCATATAGGTGCTTGTTGGAAGGAGATGAGTGCATGCTTTGGGTGTGGTGACAAGAAACATGAGGTTTCTAAATGTCCTAAGGTTTCTCAAAAGGGTCAAGTTTAGCTGGCTCAAGGTGGTCAGGGCTAGCAAAGAGCCCCACAAGGTGTTTCCCCAAGAAACAACAATTTCTATGCTTTGCCTGCTTGCCAAGAAGTTGAGGAGACTCCGAATGTTGTGACTGGTATGTTAAAGTCTTTGATTTTGATGCTTATGCTTTCTTGATTTGGGAGAATTTATCTTTTGTGACTCCTCTGTTAGCTATTAAGTTTGGTTGGAATCTTGAAACCTTGAGGGAGCCTTTTTTAGTCTATACTCCCATGAGTGAATCTATTTTGTTCATATGGTTTACCAGGGTTGTCCTATTTCTGTGTTGCATAAGGTCTTCCTATGTGATCTTGTGGAGCTTGAGATGGTTGATTTTGATATTATTCTTGGGATGGACTGCTTGCATACTTCCTATGCCTCTATAGATGATATAACTCGGAAAAGATGTAGATCTTCGATGAGGTGGTCTATGATATAACTCGGAAAGTCAAGTTCCAATTTTTTGATGAGCTCGTTCTTGAATGGAAGGGTAGTGACTTCGCTATTAAAGGTTGGTTTATTTCCTACCTTAAGGCCCAAAAGATGAACTCGAAGGGGTGCATCTATCATATTATGAGGGTTAAGGATATGGAGTCTGAGTCACTTACTCTTGAATCGGTTCTAGTGGTGAATGTGTTTTTGGATGTGTTTCTCGAAGACTTTCTTGGTATTCCTTCCAAAAGGAAAGTAGCTTTGGCATAGATCTTTTTTCAGATACTCTACCTATCTTTATTCCTCCTTATTGTACAATACTGGCTGAGTTAAAGGAGTTGAAGGATCAATTGAAGGATTTATTGGAGAAAGGCTTCATTAAGCCAAGTATATCTACATGGGGTGCTCTGGTGTTATTTGTAAGAACGAAAGATGGATCTCTTTGAATGTGCATTGATTATAGGCAATTGAATAAGGTAACCATTAATAATAAGTATCCTTTGCCAAGGGTTGACGATTTATTTGATCAACTTCAAGGGGCTACCCATTTCTCAAAGATTGACCTCTATTTCGGTTATCATCAATTGATAGTTAGGTAGTGTGACATTCCTAAGACTACTTTTTGAACTAGATATGGACATTTTGAATTGTGGCAATGTCGTTTAAGTTGGATAATGCTTCGGCCATGTTTATGGATCTTATGAATCGGGTGTTCAAGCTATTCCTTGACAGTTTTGTGGTTTTCTTCATCGATGATATCCTTATTTGTTCCCGAAGTGAGCAGGAGCATATGGATCATATGAGG
The DNA here is from genome assembly GCA_000787875.1 of Solanum virginianum. NCBI lineage: Eukaryota > Viridiplantae > Streptophyta > Magnoliopsida > Solanales > Solanaceae > Solanum > Solanum virginianum. The sequence goes on from DF358561.1 coordinate 11,140, forward strand.
TGGGTTCTTTAGACATTGAGAGAGAAAAAGTTGTATGCTAAGTTTAGCAAATGTGAGTTTTTGTTGGGTGAGGTAGCTTTTCTTGGTCATGTTGTATCTGATGATGGTATCAAGGTTGACCCAAAGAAAACTGAGGTCGTGTACTCCTTCGGATATTCAAAATTTCCTTGGGTAGGCTAGTTATTATAAAAGGTTTATTGAAGGATACTCATCTATTATGTCTCCATTAACTACGTAGACTCAAAAGAAGGGCAAATTTGTATGGTATGAAGAATGTGAGAAGATTTTTCAGACCATGAATGGTGGACTTATATCAGCTCCTATTTTGACTCTACCAGATGGCTTAGATAGGTTTTTGGTGTATTATGATGCTTCTTCGATTGGGTTGGGTTGTGTATTTATGCAACATAGCAAGGTGATAGCTTATGCTTCAAGGCAATTGAAGGTGCATGAGCTTAATTATTGGACTCATGACCTTGAATTAGTGACGGTAGTGTTTTCTTTGATGATTTGGAGACACTGCCTATATGGAGTGCATGTTGATGTTTTCACTAACCACAAAAGTTTGCAATATGTGTTCACTCAAAGGGATCTTAACTTGAGGTAGAGGAGATGGTTGGAACTCCCTAAGGACTACGACATGAGTGTACAATATCACCCTAGCAAGGCAAATGTTTAGCCGATACTCTTAGTAGGCTATGTATGGAAAATGTGGCGCATGTTGATGAAGGGAAGAAGGAGTTGACAAAAGATGTTCATCGTTTGGCTAGATTGGGTGTTAGGTTAGCCAACTCTAATAATAGTGGTATTCATGTTCAAAATAGGGCCAAATCTTCTGTGGTTATTGATGTTAAGGTTAAGAAAGATCTAGATCTATCATTGGTTGAGTTGAAAAAGTTGGTTGCTGAAAAAAAAGTAGAGGTCTTCTCCTAAGGGGAAGATGCTGTGCTTCAGTATCAAGTTTGGTTGTGTGTTTTGGATGTTGATATCTTAGGAAGGTGATCAAGAGTGAGGTCCATAACTCTCATTATTCTATTCACCCCAGATCTACTAAGATGTATTTGGATTTGAAGGAAGTGTATTGGAGGCATGGTATGAAGAATGATATAGCTAAGTTTGTAACCGAATGCCCTAATTATCTACAAGTGAAGGTAGAGCACCAAAGGCCTGGTGGTTTTGCTCAAGATATTGAAATTCTTACTTAGAAGTGGGAAGACGTGAACGTGGATTTTGTGGTTGGTTTGGCTCAGACCTGAAGGCAATTTGATTCAATTTGGGTTATTGTTGATCAGATGAATAAGTTGGCTCATTTCTTACCAATCAAGACTACCTTTAGTGCCAAAGATTATGCAAGGTTGTATATCCAAGAATTAGTAAGGTTGCATGGTGTGCCTACATTTATCATATTAGATCGTGGTACCAAATTTACTTCTTACTTTTGGAGATTGTTTGAAAGAGGACTTGGTATTAAGGTGATGTTATGTACTGCCTTTCATCCTCAAACCAATGGACAAGCCAAGAGGATAATTCAAACTTTGGAGGACATGTTGAGGGCTTTTAGGTTAGAATTCAAGGGTAATTGGGATGATCATCTTCCACTCATCAATTTTGCTTATAATAATAGCTTTCATGCTAGCATTGGTATGATACCATTTGAGACTTTGTATGGTAGGAGATGTAGATCTTCGATGAGGTGGTCTGAGTTGGGGGGAATGTCTTTGATTTTCCCAAATTTAGTGTTAAAGGCTATGGAGAAGGTGAAGTTGATCAGAGCGAGGTTGAACATGACCCAAAGGTTCCAAAAGTCTTATTCAGATGTGAGAAAAAGGGATCTTGAGTTTCTTGTTGGTGATTGGGTGTATGTGAAATTCTCACCTATAAAGGGTATAATGCATTTTCGAAAGAAGCGCAAGCTAAGTCCCCAGTATGTACGTCCTTATGAGATTGTTGAGCGGATTGGGAATGTGGCTAATAGGTTGGATTTGCCTCTGGATTTGGGTCTATTCACCCGATTTTCCATGTATTTATATTGATAAAGTTGGTTGGTGATCCTAGTACCATTGTGCCTTTAGAATGCCTTAAGGTTGAGGAGAACTTGTCTTATATAGAAGTTTCAGTTGAGATTTTAGATAGGTGAGTGAAGCGGCTTTGTAATAAAGATGTGGCTTCATTTAAGGTACTTTGGAGAAGTCAACATGTGGAGAGTGTTACATGGGAGGCAGAGTTGGATATGATGAAATGATATCCCCATCTTTTCCAATCAACTCAAGCGTAAGGTATTAGGTTCTTTCTATTCCAAGTTGTCCTGATTCTTTCACTCTTGAGTTTTATGGTATGACATGCATAAATGTGCACAAAAATGATTTTTATGATGTTTTGAATGATTTGAATACGTTTTGATATGAGTTTTAATAACTTTATGATTTTCAAATGATTAATTATGTATTGTACCTTGTGTTTGGATGTTTCATGTTCTAAGTCAAGCCATTTAAGCCTTGTTCTAGCACATTCGAGGATGAATGTTACCAAGGGGGAGAAGGACCCGAACTTTGTTCGACCTTAATGGAGCTTTGAAATTTGGTTTCAAAAAGTTTTGGACCAAGGTAACGCTTCATGAAAGCCATCACGATTCGTATGAGAGTATACAGACCATGAAGAGGCTCCGTGAAGTGGCCCTTAGCCTTATGTAAGGTGTGTGGGCTGTAATATAGAGTTTAAGACCAAGGCATACCACACATGGACCCCACACGGTCTATGTGGTGGACCGTATTTGTAGCCTTGGCCTTGAAAATCCATATTTCGGCCAAGGTATTTCACATTTGGATGCTGTCACAGACCGTATAGTCTTCTACGGACCGTGAAGCCCTCCATATGGGTGTCTTAGTGAAAATTTTCTAAGTATTGGATCACTGTCTTGGAACTTTATCATGGAGAATTTTTCTAACTGAAGCTATATGGAGGTGGCATACACTCTGTATGCTTTGGTACAGACCGTAAAGCCGTTCGTATGGGTGCCTACATTAAAGTTTTCTAAGTATACTATCTTGGACCTTCGTCAGTGCAATATTTTCTAAGTGTTGGGTGACGGAGCAAGTATACGATTCGTATACCCTTGCACAGACCGTATACCCCTCCCCAAGGCCCTTGGCAACATTTTTTCTACTCATTTCATTAATGACGTTTTCATAATTATGGTTTCTCCTAAGGGTATTTTGTGACTTTCTATGCTACCTAAAGACATTCAAATGTACTATATTTCTCTCATTCAATTCACTCTTATACTTAGAATTATATTGAACTCTCTCTTAGGAACTCTCCCAAAGACTCTTGTGAAGACTAAGCTTGGGAATCAAGGGAAGACACTTTTCTTCATTAAACTTCTTCTTGAATCCTCTTATTTAGCTAAGGTATGTGGGATTGATTCTTGGTCGCTTTCAACCAAGAAGACCCAAACTCTTTTCACTTGAATTTCAGGAAATTTTGCTTACTTTAAATATGGGTTTTGAAGATTAATATTTATTAAATTCAATTAAAGTATGGGCTAGCTTTGTCTTTGATTTTAAGTTGATTTAAGACCTAATATGTTGAATTGCATTATTATTATGAAGATTTGAAGATGCATTGCCCCTTTAAAGTTTGATTTAAGCATTGGTAATCAATATAGTGATTTGGATGTGGATTTTACTTGTGGATTACTTGAATTTCATATTAGATTGTTGATTTAAGATTGTATCTATATTGCCCATTGCTATTCATATATCATTCATTGCATATGCATTTATGAGCATAGGATTTGATGAAAAATTATAGGTAGGTTAAGCTCACATATGTATTATTAAAAATGATTCAATGAGTTGAGCTCACATATATGGTTATAACAAGAATGTGATCACATAAATGTCTATCGATATTGGTTCTTGGAGCATGTTATGTGTTTACACCATATTGTTAAGTGAATGAGCTATTCTTATGCATGAAAAGTATGGATTGAATTATGATTTGGCTTTTTAGCCCATGTGTGAATGAATATGAAGAATGTTTGGCTTTTGAGCCCAAATGTACATTGAAATGATTTAAAGTGACTATTGTCTCTTTTGAATGCATGTATATGTATAAGTATTATTATGAGATGATGACTTAGCACCGAATAGATTGGGGGTGTCAGGGCTATCCCCAAGAGTCCTCTCCCTTGCCTTGAACTATGTGCCAACATAGGTATATTGGTAGCCATTACCAAAATGATCGGGTAGTAAGAAATGGTTACACATTGATATGATATGATATGAAATGAAATGGAAATCCTTCTAAAATGAGCGGCTCGTAAGGAAGGTGGCCATCACACCGAAATGACCGGGTCATAAGGTATGGTGTAGATTATCTTTAGCAAGTAATCTTCTCTCACCTGATAGGAAGTCTACACTAGGCAAATTCATGTAATAGCTTACATGAGTTTGAGATGTCAGTTATGGTCTCATCGCTACTATATATGAGCATTATTGCATTTCATGCATCGTTGATTTCATGGCATACTGTTATACTACATCTCTTGTTATATACATCTCTTTCTATATTATGTGCTCTTGCCATCTAATATTAAATGCAAGTTTGGTAAGTCATATGCATTGTATGCCCGCATACTTAGTATATTCAAACATACTAACACATACTTTTGTCTACATGATTTAACCATATAGGGGTCGAGGACTACTTTCATCCACCATATGGTAGCCAGATTGGATCTTGAGACACTTGTTGTGGTGAGTCCTATATTCCAAGGATAAACCATCATTCTTCCACCTATCATGTTTAGCTTATGTTATTTACTTTGAGGCTGTACCGGGGACATGTCTTGGCCCCCATCCTATCTTATGATTAGAGGCATTGTTGGACATCTTGTAGACTCTTTTATATTTATATGCTCAGTGTTGTATTCGAGGATTATGATTACAGATATGACTATCTATTGGATATCATTATATGGATTGAGTATGAGTATTATGATATGCTTTTTATGTTACGTTGTGAAAGATTCTAAGTCTTGAATTGCCCCAACAGAGTGAGTTATACTTACTCGCCCCTTTGTCCTTGTGTGCTACGTGTTATGTGGATCCATGTTAGCCCCTTTCTCCTATGACATCCCTATAGCGTGAGTCCTATTATTTGGTCCCTTAGAACTATGTATTTATTATTTGCATACGTTTTCAAACTGATGATGTGAATATGGATACTTTGAGGCTTGTTTGGGGACTCTCGGGTTCCTCTTTTCCATGAAATTCCTAGACCCTAGGTTTAGGTCGTGGTGTAATAACTAAGATGTCAAGAAGAACATTCAATATTGTCAAATAGGCAAATGAAGCTCTAGCTTTTTTCTAAAGATAATTACCAATGAAATAATAATAGGAAATCCTCAAAACTAAAATGGAATTGTTGACAAGAAGGATAACCCATATGAGAACAAAGGAAACAAATAGTAAGGCATGAGTTCGAAAGGGAAATAGGTTCACAAAAGGGAGACATTTGCTATACAAAACAAATATGTATTATTAAATAAAATAGACTCACAAGAAAAAGAATAGGATAACATGTTCAACAAAGAAAAAGATGTAATGACCCTTCATGTCATTTCCTCCACTCCTTATTCTCTTCACTTTTTAGAGATCATCTGTAGCAAGCTCAGGTCATTTAAGACTTGCTAGTATTAATTCCTCGATTGTTTGGTCATTCATTTGGATTTCATGCCAGTTATTATGTTTTAGAGCTCCTAGAGTTTGAACAGTTGACTTTGATCAAAGGTATAGAAGACATCCTCTGAAAAGAATTATGATAGTTCCATTAGTTTTAGCATGATCGGCTCAAGTTCCGAGACTTTCAAAATGAGTTTATATCATGACCCAAGCCTAGGGCCGAGACATGACACGGCGAATAGGGAACCTGAAGGAACAACAAAAAAGCCTCTTAGCATATCAATCACACATTCTTGGTTGCGGAAGCAAAATAACAACAACAAGAGATATAAATAAGGGAAACGGGACTAAGAGAAGTCTTTGATAATCATAAAACATTCAAGAGTCTAACTCATAGCATAAGTACATCAAATATTCCAACCACACCTCTAACATAAATTGGAGCAGGGGCCAAGACACTCTCCAGGCTCACTCTCATAATAACAAGTGTTCAACATGAAGAAATATCAATATAGCAAGAGAAATAAAGATACTGTCCTTGGACTTGAGGATCACGAAAGCTTGCTTCAAAGGATCGTACTAGCCACATGGAGGATGATCAAATGGTTCTCCAGTCCCAACATTGTAATATCATGTAGGCATAGACTATGCGTTAGTATGTTTGAATATACTAAGTATGTAGGATGTAATGCAACAA
>DF358561.1:24777-38602 GCA_000787875.1 Solanum virginianum
AACCTATCCACCACAACCCAAATGGAATCAAAACCCTTTCTAGTTTTAGGCAAGCCAACCATAAAATCCATATTAATCTCTTCCCACTTCCAAGTAGGACTCTCTATGTCTTGGGTCAGGTCACCCAGCCTTTGATGTTTAGCATTGACTTGTTGGCACCTATGGCAACCAGATACAAATTTGGCGATGCCCCTCTTCATGCCTCCCCACTATACACCTATCACAAATCCATATACATCTTAGTAGACCCCGAGTGAATAGAGTAAGAAGAACCATGAGCCTCATCAAGAATCTTTTCCTTCAAGCCATCAACACAAGGCACACACAACGTACCATGAGGGATAAACTCACACAACAATTTGACCTCAACATGAAACTTTTTGGCAACAAAGGGGGTAACAAAAGAAAGTACCATGAGGGATCAAGATCTTGCTTAGCTTTCACCTTCTCAACTAATGAAGATTTAGAACCATCAACAACCACAACACCACCATCACCACCCTCTTCAAACCTAACTTCCAATCTAGCCAACTGATAGACCTCCCTAGCTGCCCCTATGCCACCATCTTCAACATGAGCTAGGCTACCCATAGACACCCTACTCAAAGCATCCGTCACCATATTACCCTTACCGGGATAATAATGCACACTAATATCATAGTACTTAAGAAGTTCTAACCATCTCTTTTGCCTTAAGTTGAGGTCTTTTTGGGTGGATATACTAAAGACTTTTATGATCGGTGAACACATCAACATGCACCCCATACAAATAGTGATGCCAAATCTTTAATTCAAGACTTGAAATTTGGAGATGAAATATTTGAACACATCAACATGCACCCCATACAAATAATGATGCCAAATCTTTAATGCAAACACAACGATAGCTAACTCAAGATCATGGGCAGGATAATTCTTTTTATGCACTTTGAGTTGTCTAGAAGCATAGGCTATCACCTTCCAATTTTGCATCAACGCACAACCCAAACTAACTCGGGAAGTATCAATGAATCCCTCTAGCCCTTCCGATAGTGACAATATAGGAGTGGACACAAGCTTATCTTTCATTGTTTGGAAACTCCTTTCACACTCATCGGACCATATAAATTTGGCTTTTGTTTGAGTCAACCTGGTCATGGGAGAAGCAACAGAAGAGAATCCATTCATAAACCTCCGATAATAACCTGCTAACCCTAAGAAGCTCCTAATATATGACGAGATCAATGGTCTAGCCAATTTATAATCACATTCGTCTTCTTAGGATCCAACTTAATACCATCCGCCGACACCACATAACCTAAGAAGGCAACCCCTTTTAACCAAAATTCACACTTCTCATATTTAGCATACAACTTCTCTTCCTTCAATCTTTGCAACACTACCCTCAAATGGCCTACATACTCCTCTTCACTATGAGAATAGATCAAAATATCATCAATGAAGACCACAACAAATGAATCAAAATAGGGTTTGAAGACCTTATTTATAAGGTCTATGAAAATAGCCGGTGCATTGGTCAACTCAAAAGACATCACATGACAGAATCCATAAAGATTATTCAACAGGCTCTGGAAGGAATTCCAGGAGTCAGCAAACTCAAAATGCCCATACCTAGTCCAGAAGTCCGTCTTAGGAATATCACATTCCCTCATCTTCAATTGATGGTACCTGGAACGAAGATCAATCTTAGAGAAGTGGCTAGCCCCTTGCAATTGGTCAAACAAATCATTAATCCTTGGAAGAGGATATCTATTCTTGATGGTGACCCTATTAAGTTGCTATTAGTCAATGTATATTCTAAGAGACCCATCATTCTTTTTCGCAAACAACACCGGTGCACTCAAAGGTGATTGGCTAGGCCTAATAAAACCCTTTTCCAACAAGTCCCTCAATTGCTCCTTCAACTCCTTTAACTCTGCTGAGGCCATATGGTAAGGGGGAATAGAAATGGGTTGAGTATTGGGGAGGAGGTCTATACCTAAATCTATTTTTCTTTCGGGAGGAACACTGGGAAGGTCATTTGGAAAGACATCAAGGAACTTATTTACAACTGAAATTGACTCTATAGAAGGACTTTAGACTCCACATTCCTAGCCCTCATAAGATGATAATGACACCCCTTAGAGATCAGCTTACGGGCTTTAATGCAAGATTTGAACCTACCCTTGACCACCACATCATGAAACTCCCACTCGAGAATAGGTTTATTTGGGAATTGGAATTTGACCCTACGGGTTCTACAATCAATAGAGGCAGAGTATGCATGCAACTAATCCATCCCAAGAATGATATCAAAATAAACCATATCCAACTCAACAAGATCACAAGGCAATATTTTATGCAAGATGCAAATGGGAAAATTTCTATAGACCTTTCTGGCTACAATAGATGCACCAATAGGAGTAGATACCTCACATGACTCACACAACAATTTGACCTCAACATGAAACTTTTTGGCAACAAAGGGGGTAACAAAAGAAAGAGTGGCACCTGGATCAATCAATGCATATACATCAAAATTAAAGACTTTCAACATACTAATAGCAATGTTAGGCACCTCATCAACCCCTTGCCTCCCATGTAAAGTATAAAACTACATCAAAATTAAAGACTTTCAACATACCGGTAACGATGTAGGGTACCTCATCACCCTTTGCCTCCCAAGCAAAGCATAAAACCGATTGTGCCTTGGGGAACCACCTCTCACTAAAGGAACTACATTAGCACCTTGTGGACGAACCTCCTTGCCCTTATTGCAATTTTGGGGGCAATCCATCACTTTATGCCTAACTTCCCCATAACCATAACACACAATATCCCTCAAGCATAGGCCACTATGATCCCTATAACATTTTGGACACCCACCATTAGGAACCACACCCCCAACACATTCGGCCCTTGGAAAGTCATTGGCAACTCTCTTATTAAATGCATGAGAGGACCCTTGACCTTGATGGAACCTACCACCCTTTCGACTGTGGAACTTTCTCTCAAAATGGGCCCTTTTGGCCTCATAACCCCTCCTGCTCCTCAACTTTTCCTACTCCATTTATTTGGCATAGGTCATTAATCATGAAAAATCCATGTCACCAATAAACATAGCGGACTGATATGCTATCAAAATATAACATATTTGATGTCTAAAACAAGGAATTTTATGAGTTCTTAATGTGAATTTTTATAGTTTTTATGTATTTTTGTGCTGTTTGTGCAGAAAAGTTAGGTTGGCATGATTTTGAAGAAAAGTGCCAATTTTGCTGAAGCATAGGACATGCAAGCACACCTACTAGTTGTAGCCTAAGCTATGAGTCATAAGGTGTGTCATAGAAAGAAATAGAGACCAAAATTTAGAGATTTTCTAAGTGAAGGTCATCCCTATGAGGCCATCCTATGAGTTATAAGTCTCACTATGACTCATGTAGGTGGACTCATAGCAGAAATCACTGAGCCAAAATGTTGGACCAAAAAACTGAAGCCCAAGACTATGAGAAGAACATATAAGTCGTAGCTCAAGTAATGAATCGTACCTATAGGTCATACCAGTTTAGTCCAAGATGCCAGAAACCTAATACGAGGCCCCGACAATGACTCATAGGTCATCCTACGAGTTGTACCTGCAGGACATATCAGCTATCAGCTGTCTTTTATATGTAAATTCTAGGATTATTTTGTAAATACTATATATAGTTTAAGTTAGGGTTTTAGAAGAAAAGATTTGAACCAGAGGAGTTTTCATCATCTTTGAATATTCTCTCAAGAGTATTTTTAGGTTTTTAGCTTAGATTATCTTTTTCTCTTGGAAAATCCAATTTTAGAGGTGGTAAACCTTGCTTTATGCTCATTGTCAATCTATCAAGCTTTTGATTTGCTACTTGTGGTGTCTTCAATCTTCATTTCTTTGGGTGAAATTCTCAATCATGTCATTTATTTGTAGTTTTGTTGGTTTTGCCTTAGCCATGATTAGCTAAGAACTTGGGGTTGTAGGAACCATGGGTAGTTGACTTGAGATGACCTAGGTTTATTGCATTTCTATTATTAGAGTTTTGCATGGATTGTCTATTTTCCTTCATTATGATTGTTGTTTGGTAGTGACCAACACCAAACCCTGCCTAATATCTCAAGCCCAACCAAGGTAGTGATGAATAAGAAAAGGGAAATAGATGACCAGATTCGATCAATGTCTTCTCATCTAATCAACAAAACCTGACCAAAGGGAGGTTCACTGGGACAATTAGTAACAGTTACTTGGCATACCATGGTGAAATTCGACCTTTACCTTCACAAGAGGGTTGGAAGAACCTAAGTTGTCGTCCTGCATGCAACTATTCAATTGTAGTTATGTTACCTAGGGTAATCGAGTCAACGAATCATGGGGAACACAATTTCCAAGTTGTCCCTAAATTTGAGTATTTTCTCGCGTAGTAGTATAGTCATAATTTTACTTTTGTTTCTGAACTACAAACCCCATCCCCCATTTAGAGATTTTAGTTATTGATGCTTGAAATGATTAGTAGTTAAATCTTGTAGTCAAGCCTCATATTCCCTATGGATTAGACCCTAACCTTCAGTTAGGTTAATTGCTAACAGTGACTGCTTTCTTATTGGAGCATGAACATCATCAAAAAATTATGGCACCATTATCGGGGAATACGACAAGGTTTTTATTTGATTTTACTATCAGTTAATTCTAGTGTTGATTTCTAAAGTCTTGTGTATTTTACTCTTGTTTTTGTTTTTGTTGTTTCATTTTATTTGTAGGGTGTACTAGGTTATATTTCCAACAGAAGGAGCCAAGGCAATCCCTTAGCTCCAATCAATTGGGAGATCCATCGACTACCAAGAAGAATGACTCAAATGAATAAGGATATCGAGGAGGAGGATATGAATATGAATAAGGATGTGGGAAGAGAGGAGAATCCACATCCAAGGGATAACAGGCCACAACTTATGGACTTCAATGAAAATGCTTATGGATGGAATCAATATCGATTGAACCCTATAGCCATAGACATTACCGATGCTATACTACTGCCCCATTTACTGGCAGATACTAAGTTCACGGTATAGAGTGGATTACTCCAAATTCTCCAAAACTGTGAACTATTCACAAGGCTACCTTCAGAGGATGCCCACTTTCATCTCCAAAATGTGGTGTTTGTTTGCAAGAGTGTCATGGGGACATAAAATCTTTCTCTTGATGCTATTGGTTTAAGAGTGTTTCTACTATCATTGACTGGCAACCAATTGTATGGTTGTCCGAGCTTCCTCCTGGTACTATAACAAGTTGGGCTGAGCTTCAAAGAGTATTCTTGAAAGATATTTTCCAAGATCTAAAAAGTTGAAGCTCAAGGACCAAAGCAACAACTTTGAGCAATTGTCGGGTGACTCTATTAGCACAACATGGAAGAGGTTTACTAAATGCTTGAGGATGGTCCTTGATCACAAGATTGTTGATGATGCCTTAGTTGAGATTTTTTATCGGGTGCTTGACGAAAATAGTCAAGCTTGCACTGACACTATTATGGGAGGCATGTTTCTAGACCAACCTTTTGCAAAGTGCTTGACGAGAATAGTCAAGCTTGCGCTGACACAATTATGGGAGACATGTTCCTAAACCATCCTTTTGCATTGATAGCCACGAGGATGGATCAAATGGTCAAAACAAATAGAGTATGAGGTCAAGGAGAGCAAGGTGCGATAAAACCTTCTTGTGTGATCAACATCAACAATGAGCAAGCGAAGGTGAACGAAGATATCATGGAACAACTTACTCAACTTTGCACAAGTATGGACTTGGTTTTAAAGTAAAACCAAGCAAGTGTCCACAAGGCAGTCACCCACTAACCTCCAAAGGCTCCCATCTATGATGATCCATTCTTTGATAAAGATGCATGTTTTGTAAGCAACCAAGTGGCGAATTTACGAAACAACCCCCAAGGGTCCAATTCAAACTATTAGAGGCAAGATTTTGGGAATCAAGGTTGGAACTTTAATCATGATTGGGTGTATAGAGACAACCGAGGTGGATACTATGAAAGAAAGAGTGCTAGATACCGAATGGGAAAGAAAAGAGTGCTATAGAAATATTCTTTATGTGCCACCTCATACCCATTATACCGGGTCAAGTAACTCTAGGATTAAAGAGATGTTTGATAAGTTGTTGAAGTGAGCCGACCACCAAGATGATACTTTAAAGGAAATGAAAGAAGATATTTCAAGTATCAACCAAAAAATAGTCTCATTTGATGGCGATTAAGCAACTTGAACAACAAGTTGGGGAAGTATCTTCACAATTGAACCAATGCCAAAAGGGTATATTTCCAAGTATTACGATTTAAAATCCTAAAAATGAAGGGCATTGTATGGCAGTGATGACTAGGAGTGGAGAAAGCACCATAAATCCCTCTATGCAGGTAATTGTGGATGAAGTTGATGAGAAGGGTATTAGTGGTGAAGTCGTGTTTGAGGGAAAAGAAGCAATGGTTATTAATGGAAGCAACAAGAAGAGGGTAGAGGAGAAGACATAAACACAAGACATGAAAGAGCAACTAAAGAAATACAAAACCTTTCCAAGGCCCCCACCACCTTTTCCCCAAAGGCTTGAAAAGAAAAAAAAGGAAGGTAAGTTTGAACAATTATTGACGGTGCTTAAAAAATTGTCAGTGGACCTCCCTTTAGTTGAAGACCTTGAGAGGATGCCAGGGTATGCTAAATGGATGAAAGATTTGATCAAGAAGAAGCAAGGAGTTAGCCAAGACCTTTCCCAATATTCTCAACATTGCAGTGCCATCACCATAAAATCTTTATTGCAAAAACGTGAAGATCCGAGTGCATTCACCATACCATGCATAGTTGGGGAACTCACATTTGCTAGAGTATGTGATTTGGGGGCCAACATTAACTTAATGCCTCTTGCCATATTTAGAAAGCTTGGTTTGGGAAGCCTTGTTCTTACAAAGATGAGGTTACTGATGGAAGACAGAATGGTCAAGAAGCCCGTGGGGATACTCTATGATATGTTGGTCAAGGTAGATAAATTTATATTCCCCACAGATTTTGTTATACTTGACTGTGATATTGATTTTGCAGTTCCTATCATCTTGGATAGACCTTTCTTAGCCATAGGTAGAGCATTGGTTGATATGGAAAAAAGTCTGCTTACTTTCAGGTTTGGTGAGGAAGCAATTGTGTTTCAAGTGGGCCAACAAGATAGGAAAGGTTGTGAGTTTCAGGTCATCTTAATGATTGAAATGAGTAAAGATGATAAAGTGGAGATCTCGATTGAATTGAGGCTAGGAGTTAAACCTTTGGCAGCTGTGTTGATAAATTTTAATGGTGTATGAGGAAACAATGAATACTCTCGAGGTTTCATTTGGGTCAAGGCAACAGGCCAGGCTGTAGTTGGATTTAAGCAATAAGGAAACCCCACTCACTAAGCCATCTATAGAAGTCCTACCTGAGCTAGAATTGAAGGCATTACCCATACATCTGAAATATGCATACTTGGGAGAAAATAATACATTACCCGTCATAGTTGCAGCTGATTTAAGTGAAGCCCAGGCAGAGACTCTTGTTTTAGTTGTCAAATGATTAAAAAGGCAATTGGATGGACAATTGCAAATATCATTGTCATACCTCCTCGACTGTATACACACAAGATTCAACTTATCAAGGATTACAAACTAAGTATTGAACATCAGAGGCAGTTAAATCCTCCAATGCAAGAAGTAGTTTGCAAAGAGATCATCAAGTGGTTAGATGCAGGAGTGATTTACCCTATCGCCGATAGTGAATGGGTGAGCCTTATCTAATGTGTCCCAAAAAAGGGGTTATCACCATAGTGCTGAATGAAAAGAATGAGTTAATTCCTAGCAACTAGTTACTGATTGGAGAGTGTGCATGGACTACCAGAAGTTGAATGCTTCCATGGAGAAAGATCATTTTCCCATGCCATACATTTATTAAATGCTTGATAGACTTGCAGAGAAGGGTTGGTATTTCTTCCTAGTTATTCTAGTTATAATCAAATTGTCATTGCACCTGAAGATCAAGAGAAGACTACTTTTACATACCCGTATGACACCTTTGCATTTTAGAGAATGCCATTTGGGTTATGTAACACTCCAGCAACATTTTAGAGATGTATGATGTCAATTTTCTCTAATATGGTAGAAAGCACTATTGAAGTGTTCATGGATGATTTTAGTGTGGTTGGTCAATCTTTTGAAGAATGCCTATTGCATTTGAGTGATGTATTAGAAAGGTATGTTGAGAGTCACCTAGTATTGAATTTGGAGAAATGTCACTTTATGGTTAAAGAAGGCATCGTACTTGGTCACAAAATTTCAGGTAAGGGAATTAAAATGGATAAAGCAAAAATTGAGGTTATAGAGAAATTGCCACCGCCAATTTTTGTAAAAGGTATTAGGAGCTTTCTAGGCCATGCCGGATTCTACCGCCACTTCATAACAGATTTTTCCAAGATCTCACAACTCTTGTGTAAGTTGTTGGAGAAAGATGCTAAGTTTGTGTTTGATAATGCATGCATACATGCCTTCAAAGAATTGAAAAGAAGGTTGACACAATACTATTATCATGGCACCGGACTGGTCACAACCATTTGAACTAATGTGTGATGCAAATAGGGTTGAACTAGGTGTGGTATTGGGTCAATAAAGGGAGAGAATTCTGCATCCGATCTATTGTGCTAGCAAAGCATTAAATGATGGACCCCAGAAAAACTATATAGTGATCGAACAATAATTGCTTGCTTTAGTGTTTGCCTTTGAAAAATTTCAATCATACTTGTTGGGGCTAAGGTGATTGTGCACGTAGACCATGCAGCGCTCAAATATCTGATGGCTAAGAAGGATGCAAAACTAAGATTAATCAGATGGGTACTTCTTTTGCAAGAGATTAACTTTGATGTGGTTGACAGAAGGGGTCAGAAAATCAAGTAGCCGATCATCTCTCTAGGTTGAAAGATGAAGCTATTATGAAGGTTGACGATGATCTTGACATAAATGACTCATTCCCTGATGAGAGAGTTTTGGCGGCCTAACATGATCTTATACCTTGGTTTGCAGACTATACTAACTACTTGGTAAGTGATACAATGACACTTGAGTTGAACACCCATCAATGTCAAAAGTTTATGCATGATATAAAGAAGTTCTTTCGAGATGAACTATATTTATTTCACATTTTCGCAGATGGGATCATCCGTCAATGTGTTCCAAAAGTTGAAATGATAAGCATTCTTAAAGCATGCCACTCTTCATTGGTAGGTAGCCATCACAGTGGAGCTCGAATGGCTTACAAAGTGTTGTAGTCTGGCTACTATTGACTGTCTATGCATCAAGATACCCATGATTATGTAAAGTCTTGTGATAGATGCCAAATAGAGGGTGGAGTTTTGCGAAGGCACAAACTTCCTCTTAATCCTATTTTGGTTATAGAACTATTCGATGTTTGGTGCATTGATTTTATGGGACCCTTTGTCAGCTCTCATGGTAACAAGTATATTTTGGTTGTAGTGGATTATGTCTCTAAGTGGGTGGAGGCCATAGATCTACCTAACAATGAGGGTAAGAGTGTTACTGGATTTCTCCGAAGAAGCATTTTTTTCAGGTTCCATATGCCTCGAGCAATTATCAGTGATGGAGGTTCTTATTTTTGCAATCGACTGTTCAAAGCTCTCCTTGAAAGATATGGTGTGAAGCACCATATGGCAACCCCTTATCATCCCTAAACCAATGGACAAGTAGAAGTATCAAATAGGGAAATAAAGTAAATCTTATCCAAAACGGTGAATGTGAATCATACTGATTGGTTAAGAAAGTAGGATAATGATTTATGGGCCTACTGGACTGCCTTCAAAACTCCCATCGGAATGTCTCCATATCAACTAGTGTTTGGGAAGGCCTGCCACTTGTCGGTTGAACTTGAGCACAAGACATTGTGGGCATTGAAGAAGCTGAATCTAGGTTGGCATGAAGCTACAACTTCTAGGTTGATGCAAGTGAATGAGGTTGATGAGTTTAGACTATGAGCATATGAGAGCTCTACCTTATATAAGCAATGAATAAAAGTTTAGCATGATTATAGAATTGAAGATTGCCAATTTGCTTCGTGAGACATGGTATTGCGTTGCAACTCCAGGTTAAGGTGGTTTCCTGGAAAACGCAAATCTAAGTGGATGGGGCCTGTTAGAGTTGTGCGCATTTTTAATCATGGAGCTATTGAAATAGAAATTAGGGATGGCAAAACTTTCATAGTGAATGGTCAGAGGGTCAAACCGTACATAGGTGACATAAAAGAAATCAAGACACTGAAAGATTGGGATCTTGTTGAAATATAACTTCAATAGCTTTCTGTCGTGCCGCGATAATAAATCAGGCGCTTCTTGGGAGGCAACCCAAGGTATGCCCCTTGCACCTTTTCTATATGTTTTTACTTTGAGGACAAAGTATCCTATTTTGGTGGGGTTATGGGAAGTTATGGATTAAGATGAAGTCTGAGTAGCCTCGAGTCCATAACTTCCCCTATTTTTGACCCCAAGGTTTTCTTGTCGTGCTTCTTTTTCCTTGTGGATGTTTAATTTTCGGTTGAACTGGCATGTTTAGGTAGTGTAGATAATATGTAAATTCATAATAGTGTTATCGATTGGCATATACATAATTTTTAGATGTGTTTTTAAAGTTTTGATGAAAAAATTAGGTACCCTCAAAATTTTTGAGATTGTGATTATTGATGAATTTATGCATTTTGAGTATCTGGCAATCTTTGTTCTGATAATGTGAAGGTAAGCTTAGGCTTGAAGCATGACCTATGAATCTATACTTGATTGTAGATGCAATGCCATGTGTGTTCTGAGCTTATTTTGTTGTATTCATGCATCTTTATGGACCCAAAACTTACCTTAGCACTCTAAGATTGGTTTGGTGATCTGGTGGATGTGGAAAGGATCTTAGGACTTTGATCTTTGAGTGAAATCACTTTTAGCATAAATGACCCACCAAATGAGTGAGTGAATCCCTTGTTCCAAACTTTTGAGCTTCTCATGTGCTCATTCTGTCTTGACACCTTGCTGACTTAACCTTATTTGACGAAATACCTTGATATTGGCTTGGTCTATCCTTGAACATGTGAACCTTTATTGAGGTCAAAGGCCTAAGATAAGGGTGGTTGTAGTTGGTGGCCTTGGTTTGAGACATAGATATTGTGCACTTCACCTAAGGCTAGAAGCCTAAGTTGAGGGTGACCCTTATTGTGGTAAAGTAATAATGATAAGGTGGTTAGTTGGGAAATCAAGAAAGAAATGAAAAAGCATGAACTGAGTAAAAACAAAGAAAAGAAAAGTTCCTTGAGTGGAGAAAAAAGTAGCAAAAAATGAGTTTGTAATTGAGGTATAGCTAAAAAAGAGAAAGAAAGCACTTGAGAAAAGATCAAAACAGGAGAATAAGGATGGATTTATTAAAAAGGGTTGAATTATGAAAGAAAAAAGTGTTGGTAAACATGGTTCAAGGATAGCTTTTAGTCACTACTTGCCCAAAATACCATACCGAAGCACTCTGGACCTATGTTACAATTCTATAAGTCCTAAATTTATCTAAACCTACTTTATCACCAAGCCAGAATATGAGTATAGAGGTAAGCCTATGGTGTTAGTCAGTATGCTTGAATTTCAATTGTGAGAGTGAGAATGCTTCCTCAATCCCTAAATTCTAAAAGCTTTTGAGTGAGTTTGAGGGACTTCTTTCCAGTAAGGGCATTTGCACTACTTAAGTAGCATATAACTATACCATCGATTGTGGACGATTGATGCTCCTTAGCTTTTCATAGTTGGATTGCCAGGTATCTCATTATGTTCTTATATCCCTAAACCAATGGACAAGTAGAAGTATCAAATAGGGAAATAAAGTAAATCTTATCCAAAACGGTGAATGTGAATCATACTGATTGGTATTTTGCTTAATAACTTTGCAATCCTATTTTGAAAATGGCAGTTGGGTACCTAAATCAAAGGAGTTGTTGTATATGTCATTAGTATAACTGCTATGTATTTCTCTTTGTCTACATAGATTGAATCGTCGCTTGTGGACAAGAAACAATTCTACGTTGAGGGTGTTGATATGTTATCAAAATACAACATATTTGATGCCTAAAACAAGGGTTTTTGTGAGTTCTTCATGCGACTTTTTATGGTTTTTATGTGTTTTTGTGTTGTTTTTGCAGAAAAGATAGGTTGGCATGATTTTGAAGAAAAAATCCAGATTTTACTAAAGCATATGACATACGAGCACATCTACGAGTCATATGGTGTGTCATAGCAAGAAACAGAGACCAAAATTCAAAAATCTTCTAAGTGGAGGTCATCCCTATGAGGCTATCCTATGAGTCGTTAGTCTTACTATGACTCGTATAGGTGAACTCGCAGCAGGAATCAGAGACCCAAAATGTTAGACCAAAAAACTAAAGGCCAAGACTACGAGAGGAAGAGACGAGTTATAGCTCAAGCAATGACTTATACCTATAGGTCGTACCAGTTTAATCCAAGATGCCAAGAACTTGATATGAGACTCCCACTATGACTTATAGGTCCTATAAGTCGTACCTGCGAGACTTATTAGCTGCTAGTTATCTTTTCTGTGTAAATTCTAGGGTTATTTTGTATATACTATATATAATTTAAGTTAGGGTTTTATAAGAAAAGATTCAAACCAGAGGAGTTTTTATTATCTTTGAATATTCTCTCAAGAATATTTTTAGTTTTTTAGCTTAGATTATCTTTTTCTCTTGGAAAA
Organism: Solanum virginianum; assembly: GCA_000787875.1. Taxonomy (NCBI): domain Eukaryota; kingdom Viridiplantae; phylum Streptophyta; class Magnoliopsida; order Solanales; family Solanaceae; genus Solanum; species Solanum virginianum. Next base: position 37,584 of record DF358561.1, read on the forward strand.
CCCAATTTTGGGGGTGGTAAACCTTGCTTTGTGCTCATTGTCAATCTATCAAGATTTTGGTTTGCTACTTGTGGTGTCTTCAATCTTTATTGCTTTGGGTAAAATTCTCAATCATGTCATTTATTTGCATTTTTGTTGGTTTTGCCTTTTCCATGAGTAGCTAAGCACCCACAACTTGGGGTAATGGGAACCATGGATAGTTAACTTGAGATGACCTAGGTTTATTGCATTTCTATGATTTGGGTTTTGCATGTATTGTCTATTTCTCTTTATTATGATTGTTGTTTGGTGGTGGCCAACACCAAACCCTACCTACTATTATGACCCCGACCAAGGTAGTGATGAATAGGAAAAGGAAAGTAGATGACAAGATTCAATCATTGTCTTCTCATCTAATAAACCAAACCTGACCAAGGGGAGGTTGATTGTGACAATTGGTAACGACTAGTTGGCACGCCATGGTTGCCGACTAAGCACCATGGTAAAATTCGACCTTCACCTTCATAAAAGGGCTGGAAGAACCTAAGTTACCATCCTGCATACGACTCTTCAATTATAGTTATGTTACCTAGGTAATCGAGTCAACGAATCATGGGGAACACAATTCACAAGTTTTCCCTAAAATTGAGTGTTTTCCTGCGTAGTAGTGTAGTCGTAATTTACTTTTGTTTCTGAATTACAAAAACTCCCCATTTAGAGATTTTAGTTATTGATGCTTGAAATGATTAGTAGTTTGTATTCAAGCCCCGTATTCCCTGTGGATTCGAGCCTAACCTTCGGTTAGGTTAATTGCTGATAGTGATCGCTTTCTTATTGGAGCGTGAACATCATCAACTGCCTACCAACTCAAAGGGGTAGCACAAATATGGTACAACTAATGCAAAGAAGAGAAGAAAGTCAACCATGTGGTGCTTAAGGAAACAGATTAGCATTCTTCACTTATCAAATCGAATACACCCATCACAAATTTATTCATTCTAGACCTTGGGTCGGCAACCAAGTGGGGAGCATATTTAGAG
>DF358561.1:38726-51050 GCA_000787875.1 Solanum virginianum
TTTACACTATAGACCGTTGTCTCAAATTCATAAAATCCACCAATTTGGCTTCCCTAAGCTGAAGAGGGAAGGACCGATTAAGAAAAGCCACCTTGAGATCCTCCCAAAGCACCACATTATTGACTCCCTTCTCCTCCTTCCATTGGTTAAACCATATTTGTGCCACCCCCTTGAGTTGGTAAGCCGCCAACTCTGTCTTCTCTTCCGATCTAATACCCCGAAGCACTCTGGACCTATGTTACAATTCTATAAGTCCTAAATTTATCTAAACCTACTTTATCTCTTCTCTTCCGATCTAATACCCATAATAGCCAACACCTTGTAGACCTCATCAATGAACTCTTGAGGGTCCTCATCTACCTTTGACCCATAGAATTCCAGGGGATTCATTCTTATGAAGTATCTCAACTGAGATGCTGGTATAGGAGCATGAAGGGCTTGGGCCCCTTGATTGGCTTGATTAGCTACAACTTGTGCAAGAAAAGTGAAAGCATCCCGGAGCTCACCATGAGCCGGTTGGTCCTCGGGAGTGCGAGCTCTTCTTCCCATCGTGTTAGACATGATCTAGCATAACAAATAACAATCCGTAGGGAGGAAAGCCTTACAACATGAAGAAGGGAAAAATATCCTAAGACGCCTCATAGCCTCTTACTCATAGTTGTGGTGTACAACACAACCATGAATAAGACTCTAATCGACGCGATGTGTTAGACTCCGAGGATCTAACAACCTAGTTTTCTGATACCAAGTTTGTCACGAACCAAGCTTAGGGCCTAGACATGACATGGCGAATGGGGAACCTGAAAGAACCCCAAACAAGCCTCTTAGCATATCATACACACATCTTTGGTTCGCGGAAGCAATAAAATACAACAAGAGATAGTGGATAGGGACAAACGGGGCTAAGGGACAATTCTCATATCATAAACATCAAGAATCAAGAGAGAGTCAAAGTTCAAAGCATAATACAAAACATGTCCAATAACACCTCTAAAACGTAGATACTTAGCGGGGGCCAAGACAAGCTACTGGGCTTACCTTCATAGTCAACATATACATAAAAGAAGGATAGTCTTATAACATAGTAGGAGATCATAAGCATCATCTCTGAAATGGAGGACTCACTAAAGAGCTTGAGAGATGTCGTACTAGCCACGTGGAGGTGGATGATCAAGCGGGGCTTTGGTTCCTACATGGTAACATCATGTAAGCATAGAGTATGCATTAGTACATTTGAATGTACTGAGTATATAGGATGCAATGCAACAAGTGATAAGTACCATAAATAAAATGAATAACATAGGCAATGAATAAGCATATAGTAATATGACATGTATGAATGATACTTGGAAGTAAAATCATGTTTATATAGAACATAATACATATGTAAGGAGAGACCATTATTAGTGTATATCCAAGGTCTACCATCCACTTGGAGAGGTGAATGAGGTATGAATCCCACAAAAGGTTGATGAGGTACAAACCCCCAACATGGTTGATGGAGTACAAACCCCCCAACATGGTTATCAAAGTACAAACCCCTCGACATGGTTGCATGGGCCTACCACCTCCCGAATGAGGCGATCGAGGTACAAACGGGTTTGTAGTACTAGTGTAAAACCATGCAATTCAAGAGTGTCATCGTGCTAGAAAATCCAATGTAAAACCATCAATAGATACTTGGTAACATTCTCAAGCAATATATGTCAAAACCATTCATCAAATCTCATAATAGATCTTAGATTCATAGCTCAAAACCCTGCGTAGTAGTGTAGTCATAATTTACTTTTGTTTCTTTCATCAAATCTCATAATAGATCTTAGATTCATAGCTCAAAACATGCTAAAACAACCATAATTTCATGAAACTCCAACATAGTGTACAGTGAAATTCATAATAATGAAGACCCATGAGTAAATCAACTTTAAATCATGTAATTCTAAGTAATAGGAAGGTTAGGTATCATAGGTGAAAGGAACCCATGAAAGAAACCCACATACCTTAGCTTTGGAGAATAGCTTGATGAAGATTGGAGATGGAGACTTTAAGCTTTAACAAGAACCTTAGAATTCGAATGAGTTTTGAGACTTGAATGATATAAGGGTGAAATAAGGCTAAGTATAGGAATTTTCACTCCTAGGAACTCTTAGGCCCCAAGGCTTAAAAGTCTTGAACCGAGATAGAAAATTGGACAAAATATAACACAGTAGCGCGCCCTTGGCGCCTCGCACCTTAGGCACGAACTGCTCACTAGAAATCACATTTTTTGATTTTCAAATTTTGATACGTTTGCTCTTAAATTGGGGTCATACCCATTTCCCAACTCAATTTTCCCCTTGAACAAGAATATAAAGTCAAATTTTTGATATCATGTATGAATTTTGAGATATATGAAAATTACGATTCCGGGCACTTTTGAGGCACATTTTCGGGCATTTTTGGGGTCGTTTCAATCCTTCAACTCCTTTAACTCAGCTGGGGCCATGCGGTAAGGGGGAACATAAATGGGTTAAATATTGGGAAGGAGGTCTATACCAAAGACTATTTCCCTTTCGGGAGGAACACTGGGAAGCTCATCGGGAAAGACATCAAGAAACTCATTAACCACTGTAATCGAATCAATAGGAAGGACTTTGGACTCAACATCCCTAACCCTCACAAGATGATAGAGACACCCCTTAGAAATCAACTTTTGGGCTTTAAGGCAAGAAATATATCTACCCTTAACCACCACATCACAACTTTCCCACTTAAGGACAGGCTCATTAGGGAATTGGAATTTAACCCTATAAGTTCTACAATTGATAAAAGCATAATATACATGCAACCAATCCATCCCAGGAATGACATCAAAATCCACCATATCTAACTCCACAAAATCACAAGGCAAGATTTTATACAATATGAACATGGGACAATTTCTATACTCTTTTAGCAATAATGGACTCACCAACGGGGGTTGACACTTCATAAGTTTCGTACAACAATTCGGGAAAAACATGAAACTTTTTTACAACAAAAGGAGTAATAAAAGAAAGAGTGGCACCCAAGTATATCAATGCATACACATCCAAATAAAAAACCATTAACATACCGGTGATGACATAGGCCACCTCATCCACCCCTTGTCTTCCTTGAAGAGCATATAATCTATTTATCCTTGAAGCACCCCCTTGTTAGCCTCCCTTAGCCCTTAGACCCGTATTTGTACCTTGGCCTTGTGGATGACCATCTCTATCTTTGTTTTAAGCATGATTACAATCAATCACTTTATGACCCACTTCACCATAACCATAACAAGCATTAGAGTTTCTCAAACATGGGTCATTATGGTTCCTACCACATATTTGGCATATAGGGTTAGGCAACCCACCACCACCACCTTGTAATCTTGGATTATCATTAGCAAATCTCCTATTAGGAGCATTGGAAGACCTTTGTCCTTGGAACTTGTGGCTTTGAGGAAATCATCCACCCTTAGAGCCTTGGAAACCACCTTCAAAACGAGCCCTCTTGGACACACCACTTCTTCTCTTTCTAAGCTTTTCACCCTCTAGTTGTTTATGTCATAAGGTGGGACAAATCCATATTACCTGCTAGCATGGCTGTACGAAACTCCTCATTAACCATGTTGGACACACTCGTCACAAACTTGTTCATCCTTGATCTAGGCTCGGCAACTAATTGTGGGGCATACTTGGAGAGCTTGTTAAACTTGAGGGCATACTCCATCACACTCATGGAACCTTGCTTAAGGTTCATAAACTCCATCATTTTAGCCTCCCTTAGCTCGATAGGAAAGAACCAGTTGAGGAATGCGACTTTGAACTCCTCTCAAGGAATAACATTATTATCTCTCTTCTCCAACTTCCATTGTGTAAGCCAAATTTTAGTCACCCCTTTGAGTTGGTAGGCCGGTAACTCCACTTTCTTCTTCAAACTGACCCCCATGATGGGTAGCACTTTGTATATCTCATTCATGAACTCTTAGGGATTCTCTTCCAATTTGGATCCATGAAACTCTGGTGCATTCATTCTAGTGAAATCTCTCAGTATAGAAGCCAAAGTGGGAGCATGAGGGGCTTGGTCCCCTTAGTTCATTTGGTTGGTCATAGCACCGACCAACATTGTGATAGCATCTCAGAACTCTTCTTAGGTTACCCCTCTATCTTGAGGAGCTTAAGGAGCGAGAGGGGCCGGTTGCTCCTTGGAAGTACGGGCTCTTCTTAGTCTTCCCCTTGGAATTGGCAAAATCAAGAAGGAAACAAGAGCATTCGTTAGAGAAAAAGCCTTATAGATGCACCTAAAGCATGATAGAAGAAGTGGAACATTTCCTAAAATGCCTCATAGCCTCCCATTCGTAGTTGTGGCGCGCTTCACAACCATGAATAAGACTCTAATCGACGCAGTGTGTTGGATTCAGAAGACCATTAACAACACAGTGCTCTGATACAAAGTTTATTATGACCCAAGCCTAGGGCTTAGACGTGACACAATGAATGGGGAATCCGAAGGAATCCTAAACAAGCCTCTTAGCATACCAATCACACATCCTTAGTCGCGGAAGCAAAATAACAATAACAAGAGATATAAATAAGGGAAACAGGACTAAAGTAGCTCTTTGATAATCATAAAACATTCAAAAGTCAAACTCATAGCATAAGTACATCAAATATTCCAACAACACCTCTAACATAGATTGGAGCAAGGGCCAAGACACTCTCTGAGCTCACCTTCGTAATAACAAGTGTTCAACATGAAGAAATCTCAATATAGCAAGAGTAATAAAGATAGAATCCTCGGACTTAAGCACTCATCAAAGCTTTCTTCAAAGGATCGTACTAGCCACGTGGAGGATGATCAAATGGTGATCTGGTCCGTACATGGTAATATCACGTAAGCATAGAATATGTTTTAATATGTTTGAACGTACTAAGTATGTAGGATTCCATGCAATAAGACATAAGCCAATATAGTCAAAATGCATAATAATAAGCAATTGATAAGTATAATTTCGATACAACATGCATGATCAATGCTTGAAGTAATACATGCTTGTAAATCATACAACTTGTATAGTACATATTACATGTGTAGGAAGAGCCTATAATCGAAATAGACCAAGTGAGCTACTACTTGAAATCTGAGGCATGTAACCCCCTTGTAAGGTGATTGAACCATGTCACCCCCTCAACAAGGTGATTGAGGTATGTGACCCCTCAACGAGGTGATTGGGGATGTCACCCCTCAACATGGTGATTGGGCATGTCACCCCCCAACAAGGTGATTGAGATATGTCACCCCTTAATAAGGTGATTAGGCATGTCACCCCCAATAAGGTGATTGAGGTATATCACCCCTCAACAAAGTGATTTGGCATGTCATCCCCAACAAGGTGATAAGGTGATTGAGACATGTTACCCCCTCAACAAGGTGACTGGGCATGTCACCCCCAACAAGGTGTTATCTACATGTAACATTATTGATACTTTTCGTGAATTCAATACATACATGCAAGCCCTTAATCATCATAAAGTCACTTGACTTAAAAACCATGTAATAGGTCATTAAAACATGATAATTCTTATCATGACATTTTATCAAACACTTGGTGGGTTCATAATGCTTGTTCAAAATCATGTAATTCAAGAATGAAATAATATGAGAAAACTCAATGCCAATCAACCCACCAACATATAGTAAAACTCTCATGTAGGGTACCTTGAAATCCATCATCAAATCTTATAATAGATCACAATTTCATAGCTCAAAACATGCATAGTCTCGATAGACAAAACCAATTCATGGTATAAGCTTGATATAGATAAACATGCATAATAAATCAACATTAAATAAAATCCCAACATAATTTATAATCATAGTCCATAATAACAGATACCCATAGATGATACAACTTGAAAACATGCAATTTTCATAAAAAAAAGAGATTGGGCTCCATCAGTGAAAGGACCCAATGGATGAAAGCCACATACCTCAAACTTGGGTTTTGTTGAAATGAACTTGAAGAGAACTTAGAGCTTGAAAAGATTCTTTGAGTCCCAAAGTTAAGCTTGAAATCCTTCAAATTTGACTGAGATATTTGGTTAAGTCTTAAAGAGGTTTTTGAGAGGGTCTTGAGTGATATCGAGTTGGAAAATGGCCAAGTATGAGTGTTTTTATGTATACGTGCATGAGGCTATGATACCAATGCCCTTGGCAGACACAGAAAAATTAAAGAAAAAAATTTACTAGACCGTGTTTGATCCAGATACGGAACCAATGCGAAGGACCAATTAACACTGATCCGCACCCCTGGTGTGTCGTGGCCAGGGCACGGATGCTCTCTGGAAATCATAAATAGTAAAATTTATTTTTTGCTATGGCTCCTCTAAAATCCGGGTTATACCCATTTCCCACTCAATTTTGCCTCCAGATCAAGAATATGAAGTCAGATTTTTGATATCATATATGGATTTTGAGAAATATGAAAATTACTATTATGGGCATTTTTGAAGAACATTTTGGGGAGTTTAAGTTTAAACCATTTTACCAGTTTACCCTTAAAACCTTGCTAGCGATTGACTTTGGTCAACATTCTTGTTAAACACACCTAGATAAGAATTCTGATAGCACATTTAGCTTTGGAACATTGAGGTTGGTCTAGAATAACCTTTAGTTTAGTTTTCAAGGCTTCCCGACTCATTTCGAGCCCCTTATTAGAATTTAAATAAAATAACCTTTCGAGTGAGATCTACATGTCATGACCCAAGGCTAGAACCTTGAAGTGATACGACAAATGAAAAACTCGAAGGTAACCCAAATAGGCCTCTTAGAATACCATTTACACATCCTTGGTTGCGGAAGCATAAATAAGCATCTAACTAATAATTGCTAAGAAAATTGGGACTTTAGACTCACACTATGGAGATATATGAGGGAAAGAGATTTGCATGAATCACATAGAAAGCAATAGATATAGGGAGGGTAAGTATAACTTATGCTATGTGGAAGTAGGGGCTTAGGACTTTCATCGCTTTCCATCAACATCAACAACTTAAAATAGCATCACATAGGGGATAGGGTCTAAAAGAATAGTCTCTATAAAAGAACAAACATAGCACAACATAGAATATCTAATAACACCTCTAAGTATAAATAGGACGAGGACTAAAACATGTCCAAGTTCACCCTCAAAATAGAAAGTAATTTATTAGTGTCTCAACATAATCAAGGTAGAAGTAGGATATTATCCCCAAACTAGATGACTCACCATAAGCAAAATCTTCTATAATCCAAGCTAGGCACGTGAAGGATATCAAGGAACGTCGGTCCCTACATGGTGAAATTATGTAGGTAAAAAGCATGCATCAGTACTTTGAATGTACTAGTATGGGGGCATGCAATGCAACAAGAGACAATAAGCTTCATAAACAAGATGCATAACTACATTAAATAGAACATAAGCTCAATGCACCATGCATAGTATACTTGAATGAAAACATGCATGGAACATAACTTCTTTGTATCTTACCTATGTGAGAGAAAACCATTTGAACTTTAGAAATAATAAGTTATATAAATTTTAAGAAACCCTTGGACATGACATAAAGGAACCATCTATCGTGCCCCATTTTTCTCGTGAAAAATGAGAATCTGGATGACATCGTCGCAAATAACACTTTTGGGATTAAAATAAAAAGAGAAAGAAAAGTCGCCACCTAATGTTTTTGGATACATTAGGACACCATTTCTAACATAATACTAAATTAAAAAGGTCGAGTTACCAAAGATCGGGTAAGGCTCAAATTACTTCGAAAGAAAGTTGTTAGGCACCCTTTGAGGTCTGCAAGTGTGGGTCCCAATCATATCTCATGTCTTATATGGGGGTTTACAAATAACAAGTAAGATCTCAAATTTTAAATTATAGATTAAGTCTAAGTGATAAAATATTTTTTTTATTAAGTAAAATAGGTGATAGAGAAATAATGAAAACTTTTTATCTAATCAAATAAACTTAATGATCTAGGTGATACATTTTTTAACTTAGTTGATTAAAACTAGTAAAGAACTTGATTATTACTATTATTCATTTGTAACTAAATGATTTAATAAGACTATAATACAAAAGCTATTTTTTATTTTATTTTATTAATCTTAATCTAAGTGACCACATAAATTTTATTTCTTATGTTATTGTTAGAATTAGTGAGAGCAAGTAGGAAAACAAATGAATCAAGTATTATAATTAGCGCAAATTTAAAAAAATAAACCACCCGAAAGAATAAAAATATTTCATAAAAGATTTTCTTGATTTCAAGAGAGAAAGATTTTAAAAGTTTTTTTTAATGTCTGTTTTCTTGTTGGGGTGAAACTACGATCCTTTTTATGATAGCTCCTTCCCTAGAAACATTTTGATTTGAGATCGATTTTAAAAAGTAATGTATAAGTTTTTTGTTTGAGAAAATAATGAAATTTAATATAACATATATACATAGAAATATTTACGTATAAATACACATAATTCCTTTTTTAAACATTTGGTAGGTGGTACTCCGAAGAATGAAACGCCCTTCATGTGCTTCAGAATGCCCCATAATCATTATTTTCATATATTTCAAAATTCATGCGTGATTTAAGAAATCCAACTTCATATTCTTGATCAGGGAGAAAAATTGAGTGGGAAGTGGGTATAACTCGAATTTTAGAAGACCCATAGCGAAAAGTAATTTTTGCTAATTTTTGAATTTCTAGTGTCTGTTCGTGCCTAGGGTGTGATGCACTTAAGGGATGGACTAGTGTAAATTATGCTCCGTGTCTGGTCCGCATCGCGCCTGGAGCGCGGACTAGTGTAAAATTTTCCTCAATTTTCTTATTTTATCTAAGAGCATTGAGGTAATATCCCCAATGTCTATTTAAATGTGAAATCTTCCATACTTAGCCATTTTTCAACTCTATAAATCACAAAACCCTCTCTAAAACCTCTACAAGACTTTATCAAATCTCTCACTCAAATTCAAGGATTTCGAGCTCAATTTTAGAACTCAAGAACTCATCTCAAGCTTCAAGTCTCCTTCAAACTTACTTCAAGAAAATCCAAGTTTAAGGTATGTCGGTCTTCATCCATGGGTCCTTTAACCCATGGAGCCCAACCTTCTCTTTTTATAAAAATTGCATGTTTTCAAGTTGTATTACCTATATGTATCTCTTATTATGAAATATAAATCATGTTGGGATTTTACCAAGTATTGGTTGATTATGCATAAATGTCTATTTCAAGCTTATTCTATGAATTGATTTTATCTATTTAGACTATACATATTTTGAGTTATGAAACTTTGAACTATTATGAGCTTTGTGATGGATTTCAATGTACCCTACATGAGGGTTTTACTACCATGTTGGTGAGTTGATTTGCATTGAGTTTACTCATCTTATTTTACTCTTGAACTGCATAAGTTTTAACAAGTATCATGAACCCCCCATATGTTTGATAAAATGACAAGACAAGAATTCTCAAGTTATTGATGATCTATGTCACGACCCAAGCCCAAAGCCTAGACGTGATCGGCTAATAGGAAACCTGAAGGAACCCCAACAAGCCTCATAATATATCATTACACATCCTTGGTAGCGGAAGCAATTAGATTGACAATAAGAAATAAGCATAAACAAGGGGAATTGAGACTAAAGGGAACATCTTTTATATCATAAGTAACAAGAGGTAAGAGAGAGTCAAAGCTCATAGCATAGATACATATTTTGTCCAATAATATCTCGACTACACAGATAAGAGCGGGGACCAAGACAAACAACAAGACTTACCCTCATAATAATGACAATAGATAATCTAAACATACAAAACATAGTCTAAACATAAGATTGAGAGAAGATAGATATTTTCCCCAGACTTGAGGACTCACCTTAAGCTATCTTGAACAACCCGTCTACCCATGAGAAGAACCAATAGGAGCTTTGGTCCCTATATGGTGATATACTGTAGGCATAGAGTATGCGTTAGTATATTTGAATGTACTAAGTATGTAGGATACAATGCAACAAGAGATAAGTGACATAATCAATATACCTAACTTAAGTAATTAACTAACATATAATAAGATAACATGCATGAGTGATGCTTGTAGTAAAAGCATGCTTCATATATTGTAATACAAGTGTGAAAATGGACCATACTATAGTGGATTGTTGCACCCTTCCACCCATGGTGATTGAGGTACAAACCCCTCAATAGGTTACCTAGGTACAAACCCCTCGATAGGTTGAAGGATGGTAATACCCTACTTCCCATGGTGCCAAGGTACAAACCCCTCGATAGGTTGAAGGATGGACATACCCTACCTCTTATAGTGCCAAGGTACAAACCCATTTATAGGTTAGAGGATGGTCACACCCTACCTCCCATGGTGCCATGGTACAAACCCTTTGATAGGTTAGAGGATGGTCACACCCTACCTCCCATGGTGATTGAGGTATACCCCCTCCATTGGCTATGGTCAATTCAACACAATATAGAGAAATACCATATACATAATTTCCTTCTATCATCATTATAACATCATATACATAACATAAGACATGCATTGAGCCTTCAATTCTTCAAGAAACTATAACTGGATATTTTATCAAACACTTGATGGGAGTGTAGTGCTAGTGTAAAATCATGCAATTCAAGAGTGAAATTATGTAAGAAAATATATTGTAAAGCCATTAATCAACACCTTGCAACATCCTCAAGTATTATACATCAAAAACCTTCATCAAAACTTACAATAGACCTTGGTTTCATAACTCAAAACTTAGTAAAACAGTTACAATTTCATGAGCTTCAACATAATGTGTAGTGATTTTTATAATAAGATAGACCCAATTATAAATCAACTTTAAATTATTAAAATTACAGTAAGAGAAAGCTTGGGTATCATAGGTGAAAGGAATCTATGAAAGAAACCCATATACCTCAGCTTTGGAGATGAACTTTATGAAGATTGAAGATGGAGACTTGAAGCTTAAAGGAGAATCTTGAGATCCGGGTGAGAGTTTGAGACTTGAATTTTGTGAAAAATATAACATTAAGTGTTTGAGTGAATATTGAGGAATATTTTGGGTGATATGAGGGTGAAATAAGGTTAAGTATAGGTATTTTCACGTATAAGAACACTTAGGCAAAAGACTTAAAAGTCTTGGAGTGAAAATAAAAATTGCGCATTTTTAACACACTGGCGCATCGTGCCAGAGACGCGAATTTGCCCCTAGAAATCGCATTATGCTATTTTTGGATTTTGATATGGTTGCTATAAAATTTGGATTAGACCATTTCCCCCTAAATTTGACCCTCTAAACAAGAATATAAAGTCGAGTTTTCAAAATAATGCATGATTTTTTAGATATATGGAAATCATGATTTCAGGCACTTCCGAGGTACATTTTCGGGCACTTTTAAGGTCGTTACAATCTATTACATGGTTTACAAGTCAAGTGACTTCATGATGATTAAGGGCTTTCAAGCATGTATTGATTTCATGAAAAGTGTCTATGATGTTGCAATGCTTTACAAGTTAAGTGACTTCATAATGATTATTATCTTTCAAACATGTATTGATTTCATGAAAAGTGTCTATGATGTTGCAAGTATCAAGTTGAGCCCTATTTCAAGATTTTTACCTCTTGTGAGCCATTCATGTTAATGCAAGGGTTCATATATGATTATTATCCACTCTTATGTTCAACTTAGGCTCACTAATAGAGGTCAAGCATGTTAATGAGATACTCATGTTATGTTATCATGTTTCTTACAAGTTATTCAAGTTATGTCTACTTCAAGTATACCGTGGGATTGGACTTAGTACCGATTGATGCTTAAGATTGGGGCTCGACTCAAGGGGTCCTTATAGAAAGTCTTTAGTCTCTAAACTATGTGCTATATAAGATTATATAATATGCAATTCATAGTTTCTAGTGGATCCATCTAGTTACACCACACCTTATCGGGGGGATGATATGCCTCGATCACCTTGTCGGGGGGTGACATGCCTCAGATTATTCATATTATCATCTATGATTTACCTTGAAAAGTAGACCACACCTTGTTGAGGGGGTGACATGCCTCGATCACCTTGTCGAGGGGATGACATATCTCGATCATCTTACCAAGGGGGTGACATACCTTGGATTCTAAGTAGTAGCTCGCTTGGTCTATGTTGGTTAAGGTCTCTTCCCGCCATATATTTTACAAGATTGTTTTATTGCAAGCATTGGTCATGCATGCCATATTGAGATTATATATCCATTGATTATGATTATACATTT
>DF358561.1:59074-69933 GCA_000787875.1 Solanum virginianum
AAGTAGATTGACCATCCTTACTGATCTAATGCAACATTGTATATAGAATTCATCATGAATATAAGCTCATTTCATCATTATAACATTAATCATATCATATCTCATGCTTTGAACCTTCATTTCCATATGAAACCCTTGCTGATTATTTTGTCAAACACTTAGGGAGTGTGTAATGGGGGTAAAAGACCATGAAATTTAGAGATGAAATCATGCAATGGAGGGTGAAATAAGACTAAATATAGGTAAAAACACATTTAGGAAAACTTAGACCCAAGACTTAGAAAAATATGGTCGGAATAAGAAAAACAGCGTAGAATTTAGACCTCTCCGCGACCTCTCTGGAAATTGCATCAAGTGCAAATTTCATAAATCGATTTCTTTGCTTTAAAATTGAGGTTAGACCCTTATACCACTAATTTGGACCCCTTGAACAAAAACATGAAGTTAGATTTTTGAAATAACAAATGAATTTTTAGATATATGGAAAAAAAGATTCCGGGCACATCTGAGGCATGTTTTCGGGGACTTTTTGGGGTCGTTACAATATCTCCTCCTTAGGAACATTCATCCCCAAATGTAAAAGTGACGTACAAAAGAAGAGTGATTATCAACAAATAAGCCCCAAGAAGAATGTAACATTACATTAGAAACACTATTTTCAAGATCTCAATGTATGTGTATAATCATCAAAAACTTGCCAAGTTTAACATGAATGCACATGAATGACATAGGGGCTAAAATATAGGACTTTGAATCATAGAAAGGACTTGAAATATCATCATAAGGTTGAATAGAGTAAAAGAGATATGGATATCGCTTCTCTATATCCGCATCGGCTCTTCGAGAAACACATACGAATAGACAACTCTTCCAAAGGGCCTTGACGAACACTACATCATTATTAATCAATTAATTTCTCCACTCATCCATCCAACACCTCACCTACAACTTCAAAGAGTTTTATAGCACTAGGGTCACCAACATATCCCCTCAACCTAAAAGCATGACAAACCGAATAAACCACGCCCCTACCATAGGCAATTCGAAAACTTATGTAACCTTATCAACCTCCTTCTATGCTTTATAAGGACTCATAATCCTCAACTCAATTGTCAATCTTAAATACACCTAACCCACTTGGTACCATAACCACCATCTCCCCCTTGGGAGACAACCTCCACTCTATCATTCTCTCACCCAAATCTTTCAACTCTAATAAGGCGAAAATCAAGGCCTTGCCTAATCTAGTCCTCTTAACCCAAGAAGTTTTGGAACCATCAAGAACACTACACTACCATTCTCAACTTCCTTCAACCTAACTCTTTATCTAGCAGACCGATGGACTATATTAGGCATCTGTTTACCACTATTATCCATACATACTAGGCTACCTAGAGCACCAACCACAACACTAGCCTTACAAGAAAAACCAATACACACTCATACCATAATCCCTAAGGAGTTCTAACAACCTTATTGTTATCCTCAACTCAAACCTATCATAGTTAGCAACCAATCCCCTGATCATCCAAGACTTGCAACACTACCCCCAAATAATTCACAAGCTCTAAACAATTCAATGCCTCATCACTAGAGACCACCACAAACATATTAAGGTAGGGTTTTAAGACCCTATTCATGAAACCTATAAACACAATGGATGCATAAGTTAACCAAACAACTCCACCAATATTCAAGATGCTCACTCCTAGTCTAAAAAGGACACTTAAGGATATCACCTATCCTCATCCTCACTCGGGGACAAAACCCAAACCAAAGATCAATCTTAGAGAAGTGACTAACCCATCATAATTGACTAAGTAGATTGACCATCCTTACTGATCATATTACAACCTTATGGGTTCTACACTCATTAGAAGCTTATAATAATTCGTACTTAGGTTCAAATGCCAAAATCATAATTTCATAGTCATAATTCTCATATATAGGAATAGAAAATTCATATACATAATGGTGCAAGTACCCAAAATGCTTAAAGAGCTAAAATCAAAGAGATATATGTGATCACAATACTGTCATAACCAACTTTTATTGAAATCATACCATAAAACGAAATTGAGTTACCCATAACATAATTTTTCAAAATAATCCATGTAAAGGAATTCATATGCTATGAACAATGAGGAAATGACATGGGTAATTAAGACTCCATTTAAAAATCAACATTTATAATATGAAGTTGAAGTGAAAACATAATTAATTCCATATTTAAATCCATAGTGTAATCTCCCATGCATAAATAATTTCAAAAGGCGAACATGCATAGTTATAACTTAGTAAAACTAAAGTAAATCCTCATATAATGATTTAAATCATATTAAAATCATCAAATAAATACTACTCGTGCATCAATAGAATTTAAGGAATCATAATATTCAAATCCCAAATTAAAATAAGTAGAATCCATGTAGGTTTTCTTGAAAATAATTTTGGATCTCCTTGATTAGAAGGAATCAATGATCAACCCCTCATAGACATGAATCCTACTATCACCAAGGAATAACACAAGAAATAGCAACTCCCGAACCTATCAAATCAGCCTACTCAAATGTCGATCACAACATGGCCTTACTTAGTGTCAACTAAGTCACAGGAGTAATAATAGAAGAGAACCTACTCACGATCTCCGGTAGTAGCCCACTAAGCCCAAAAGGCTCCTAATACAAAAGGAAGTCAAGGTCTAGGCTATCACCTAATCACCTTTATCTTACTAAAGTCCACCTTAATACCATCACTGGGCACCACACAACCTAGGAAGGTAACCTCTTACCACCAAAATTCCCATATCTCGTACTAGCACCCAATCCAGCACCATACAACCTAGGAAGGTAACCTCTTACCACCAAAATTCCCACCTCTCTTACTAGCACCCAACTGTCTTCCTTAAACTTGTAATACTGCCCTCAAATGATTCACATGCACTACTTCATTTGGAAGCGAACCATATTATCATCACCAAAACCACCATAAACCTATTAGGGTAAGGACTAGAGATCTTACTCATGAGAGTTATAGGCATAACCAGTGTATTAGTCAAACCAAAGGACACTACCCCAAAATTCAAAATATAGGAAAGGACATTCAAAGCCTCATCGACCACCAACAACAATTCTATAGACAAAGCAACTTAGGTTCAACACCTCAATTTCTTACACGATGACAAATGGAACTCCTTAGAAGCCAATTGTACCTTAGGGCATGAAATGGACCTACCTCCCTTGCTACCATTTAACAACCTCCCACTCAAAGCTGGGCTTATAAGGGAATCAGGGCTACCTTTATGGGTTCTACCATCCATGCAAACACAACATGCATGCAACCTTTCCATCCCTATAATGATATCCAAATCTGCCATGCCAACTCCAACAAACAACAAAGCAAGCCCTAATATAATGCAAACCCGGATCAACACCTATAAACCTCAACAATACACCAAATAATAGAATAGACACCAAAGGCCCACAAAATAACTTGGGTACATAAGATGCCCCACTAGCAACCAAAAAGGATAGAGAAGAAATAGTGGCCTAGAAACACATACACAATAAAGCCAAGAAAACTTTAACTTACTAGTAGTAGCATCGGGCACCTCATCCCCTCCTTGAGTCACTTGATCAACATGACCACCTAGATCTAAAGGTCGACCACCCTTATGCTTCCTTCGAACATACGAATAATCATTTAGCTTGTGACTCACTTTACTATACCCGTAACAAGCATTGGTCTTCCTCAAGAATGGGACACCATGATACTTCCCACACCTTTGACACTTGGGATTAGTCATCCCACCATCACCTCCTTTACTCTTATCATGAGGGCAATCCTTTCTCTTATGCCCCATTTTCCCACAACCAAAATAAGTGTTTCTATCCTTCAAACATGGGCCTTTATGAACCTTACCACATGTTGGATATACAACATAAATTCTACCCTTGAGACTTTAGAACTTACCCGTATTACGGGCCCTCTTGGCCTCACTACCTTTCCTCTCACCACTAGGCATCTCGGGAGTACCCACTTAATGGTTGAGTTGAGTTGTCAATATTCTCACCGCTTTAGCCATTACCCATAGAGCATTTTGAACCTCTGCATTCATTATATTGCCGTCTTGAGTAGCTTGAGACATATCCTAAAATTTAACAATTAGGGGTTAGTAATAAGCCCTAGAGGATCTAACTCTATCGCACGACATGGATAATAAAGAAGTGAGAAATCTCCTAGAACGCCTCATAGCCTCCTACTCATAGTTGTGGTGCACAACACAACCATGAATAAGACTAATCGACCAGGTATGTTAAAATCCGATGATCTAATAACCTAGTGCTTACCAAGTTAGTCATGACCAAAAATAGGGCCTTGACGTGAGACTATTGGACTCCGAGGATCTAATAACCTAGTACTCTAATACCAAGTTTTTCATGACCCAAAATAGGGCCTAGATATGACACGATAAATGAGGAGCCCGAAGGGTCCCCAATCAAGCCTTTTAAATTTTCATTACACATCATTGGTCATGGAAGCATGTAAAAAGGCATAAAGTAAGAATAAAGTAAGAATAAGGGGCAAGGGACTAAGGGATAGCTTGCAAAACATCACCATCAAGAGATAAAAAGTCTAAGCTCAAATCATAGATACATTACTTGTCCAACAAACACCTCTAAATACATAGACAAGAAAGAGGGCCTAGACAAGGTAACCGGGCTCATCCTTATAGTTAGAACGAATATAAAGTAAAGTGTCTCAATACAAGATAATAGAACATAGACCAAAGTCCCCGGAATGGAGGACTCACCAACTAGCTTGAGTAGCACTAAAATAACCACGTGAAGTGGGAGGAGGATCAACTTGGGAATCAATTCTTACATGGTGATATCACATAGGAAAGAGTATGCGTTAGTACGTTTGAATGTACTAAGTATGTGGGATGCAATGCAACAAGAAATCGACATAATGATCAAATGCATAGCAATAGGCAATGGACATATTATAGCAAGATGGCATGTATGATCAATATTAGGGTAAATCATGCTTAAATAACTCATGCTCATATAAGGTATCATATGTGAAGAATAGACCCAAGCTAGATTTCCAAGTTATAAACCCCTTGAGGTTACTGATGATGCCGCCCCATCACTTAGATAGTGAAGTACTAACCCGTAACTTGATTGGTGATAATGCCGCCCCTTCACCTAGGTGGAAAAGTACTAACCCTTCCATTGGTTGGTGATAATGTCGCCCCATCACCTAGGTGGAAAAGTACTAACCCTTTCCTCGGTTGGTGATAATGTCGCCCCATCACCTAGGTGGAGAAGTACTAACCCTTCCCTCGGCTAATGAGTACTAACCCCGATCTCGATTAGTAATGATGCCACCTTATCACTAGGTGGAGAAGTACTAACCCTTCTCTCAGTTAATGAGTACAAACCCCCATCTCGATTAATGAGTACAAACCCCCATCTCGGTTATCTGGGTTCTTAGACCTCCTGGATTGGGCATGGTCTAATGCAACACTTTATATAGAATTCATCATAAATATAAGATAATTTCATCATCATAATATCGATCATATCATATCTTATGCTTTGGACCTTCATTTCTACATAAAACCCTAGCTAGACATTTTATCAAACACTTGGGGGTGTGTAATGGGGGTAAAAGACCATGAAATTTAGAGATGAAATGATGTAAGAAAATCTATCATAATACCATCAATCAAGACCTTGCTACAGCCCCAAGACATTCACATTAAGATCCCCTATCAAATCCAACATTGAAGAAAATCAGTTGTAAAACCATTAATTAACACCTTGCAATACCTCCAAGACATTCACATAAAAATCCCTCATCAAATCTAATATTAGATCAAAGATCTAGAGCTCAAAACATGATAAAACAACTATACTTTCAAGAACATAAATCACTGTGTAGTAAATTTCTCAATACACAAGAGCTACATGTAAAATCCACTTTAAATCATGCAATATTAGTAAAAAGAGGGTTTAAACACCATGGGTGGAAGGACCCAATAGTTCAACACCACATACCTTGACTTTGGAGAAACCTTGAAGAAGATCGAAAATGGAGACTTGAAGCTTGAGTGAGATCCTTGATGAAATCCTTAACATTGGTCTTGAGTTTGGGACTTGAATTTAGGAGCAAATATTTGGCTAAGTGTCTTGGTGAGTATTAGGGAATGTATAGGGTGATGTGAGGGTGAAATAAGGCTAAGTATAGGTAAAAACACATTTGAGAAAATGTAGGCTTAACACTTAGAAAAATCTGGATGGACTAAGAAAAACAGTGCAAAATTTACACCTCTCCGTGTCTTGGAGAGGTTGCAGACCTTCACCGAAAATGACACCATGTGCAAATTTCATAAATCAATTCCTTTGCTTTAAAATCGAGGTTAGACCCTTGTCCCCCTAATTCGGACCCCCTAAACAAGAATATGAAGTCAGATTTTTGAAATAACACACGAAAGTTTTAATATTTGGAAAACAAGATTCTAGGCAGTTTCGAGACATATTTTCGACACCTTTTGGAGTCGTTAGAAAATAATTCCCTTAGTCCCGCTTCCCTTTTTAGTTATACCACTTGTTGATGTTTATTTAGGTTCTGCAACTAAGAATGTATGAATGATATGCTAAGAGGCTTGTTTGGTGTCCTTTGAGATTCCCCATTCGCCGTGTTATGTCTAGGTCCTAGGCTTGGGTCGTGACAGGGCAAGTGTCAGATAGTTTAAAAATCATAATTAGATCTCATAATTTTTTTTGGCTCTCTCACTAACTATCAGTTAGGTGATAACCTTTTTATTTTTCTGCATTGTCTAGCTCAAGTTTGAAAAGAGACTAGACAATAGTTTTAGAGAAAAAAGATTTTAGTATAAAATTTTGTAAAAAAATAAAGGAAAAGAGAAAAGATCACATAACACATAATCCCCATCCTCATCCCCCCAATCAGTAATAACCCCAGTTTTCACTATTGCTTGTTACACCATCTTTTGCGGAAAAATAAAATACAACAAATAAAAAAAACTTTGAGGTCATCCTCCTCCCATCCCAGGTAACTCTTCACATATTTTAACTAAGGAAGTCCTGTATAAAGAAGTAATGCAAACAAATACTACAATGAAGCATAAAGTTAGTCATAACATTAAATAGGAATAAGCAAAGTAGAAAAAAGAAAAATCAACATAAAGAAACTTGTTATATGATATTGTCTTTTCGGTCCAAGAGATGAAGTAATATTTGATGAAAATTACCAAGCAGTTGAAGGAGTAATAAGATAAATGCCATAGCAACGAAGCAAGATTAACCAAAAGAAAAAGGAATTGAAAATTTGCCTGCAGTATTCTTCCCTTATTTCTATTCTTGTAGAGAGAATTTTCTATTCTTTTTGAGAGAAAGCTTGAGGTGTATTCAGTGTGTAAAAAGAACTTTAAACTATGCCACTTTATATAGTGAAAGAATCCAAAGTCGGTAAAGAAATTCTAATGCAAGAAATCAATTACCCCATTCAAGTTTACCATAAAAAGAGAGCAGAATAATAAATTAATGGGGCGTGATTTGGTCAATATTTATTGCTAAAAATAAAATTAACTGATAATAAAATTTGCCTTAAAAATCATTCATCAAACATAATTAAATATCAAAAAATATAGCTTAATATAATAAGTAATTACAAAAAGAAAGGAGATCAGTTAGAGGAACCAAAACGAAAATGAATCAAATTAATATCCTAAACTAACGGCCTCAAATTGCCACAAATAAGAATAATGAATTAATTAACCTTGCAAATTGGCCCAACTTAAACTCTAATTTAAGTAAAAGGAGAACACCATGTTATGAAAATTTTCATAAATAATGTAAAAAATATTGAGGGTGATTATTTGAATCAACATTAGGAAAAAAATAAATAAATAAATAAATAAATTAAATAACAAATAAATAAAAAAATAAATTCAATGAAAGGAAATTCAAATCAAAGAGATTTTTACTTCTTGTGAGCCATTTATGTTAAAGCAAGGATTCATGTATGATTATGATCTACTCTCATTTTTCAAGTTATGCTCACTATTAGAGGTCAAGCATGTTTAAGAGCTACTCATGTCATATTTCTTACAAGTTATTAAAGTATGATTATTACAAGTATTTCGTGAGATTAAATTTTGCACTAATGGATTGGATGTTGGTATGGACTATCTTCAAGGGTCCATACTCCTTTCCTCAAACTATGTGCCAATCTAGGATTATGCTTTACCCTTGCTATACTATTGGATCAATTTAGTGTACTTTATCATGAAATCTACCCTAAAATGGGATAGGTTCCCATACGGGGGGTTACTTCTCTGAAATAGGACAAGCTCCTATAAGATGAAGTATGATTTACCTTGGCAAGTAGACCACCTCTTTACCGATGAGGGGTAACCAACGAGATTCAAAGTTGTAGCTCGCTTGGTTACCTTTATTGGTTAGGGTCACTTCCCACATATATATTATGTTCTATGCAAGTTGAATGATTTACAAGCATGTTTTACTTCAACCATTGATCATGCATGCCATATTGAGATCTCACTTATCTATTTCTTATTACTATGCATTTTGACTATATTGACTTATGCATTGTTGCATTGCAGCCTACATACTTAGTACATTCAAATGTACTAACGCATACTCTATACTTACATGATATTACCATGTAGGAATGAGAGCACCACTTGATCATCCTCCACGTGGCTAGTACGATCCATGGTGAGTCCTCAAGTTTGGGGACACTATCTTTACTACTCTTGCTATTTGAGACTTCTTTTGTTGAACACTTGTTGTTATGAGGATGAGCCCGGATGGTGCCTTGACCTTTGCTCCATTCTATGTTAGAGGTATTGTTGGAATATTATGAGGTATTTATGCGATAAGCTTGACTCTTTATGCTTTTATGATTATCAAAGACTTTCCTTGGTCCCACTTTTCCATGTTTTATATCTCTTGTTGTTGTTTACTTTGCTTCCGCGACTAAGGATGTGTGATTGATGTGCTAAAAAGCTTGTTTGGCTTCTTTCGGATTCCCATTTGCCATGTCATGTCTAGGAAATAGGATGGGGTTGTGACAAACTTGGTATTAGAGCACTAAGTTGTTAATAGTCCTCGGAATCTAACACACCACGTTGATTAGAGTCTTATTCATAGTTGTGAAACACACCACAACTATGAATGGGAGGCTGTGAAGCATTTTAGGAAATATTTAACTTTTTCATGATCTATGTTATGCGGTAGATCTAAGTCCCCTAAGCCTTATTACTGATCCCTAACCATTATGTTTCAGCATATGTCTCAAGCTACTCGAAATGGTGGGCAAAACAGTGACCATCTCTTACTTGAGGGTCAACTTCCCAATGGTGATATATTGAACGCAAAAGTTCGTATTGCTCTATAGCTATTGGCCATAGTTGTAACCGCTCAACTCAATCAACAAGTGGGTGCTCCTGAGATTTCAATGGATAAAAGGAAGGAGAGTGAGGTTATGAGGGCCCGAGATGGAGGTGCCTCAATTTCTACTAATCTACTGGTTCCCAAGTATAAGAAGAAGAGGATCCCTTTTGTTACTTGCCAAGGGTATGTCAAGAAACATCAAAGGAGGTGTTTGGATGAAGTTAAGGGTTGTTTTAAGTGTGGCAATGTTGGGCATGGGATGAGAGATTGCCCGGTGGCCTCAAAGGAAGGGAAAAGAAGGGTCCAAATTGAAGGTGGAAATGGTGGGATGACTCGCCCTTGGTACCCAAAATGTGGGAGAAATTATAGTGGTACATGTTGGAGGAACACGGATGCTTTCTTTGGGTGTGGCAAGTTGGGCCACAAGATTCCTAGTTGTCCATATGTTCAAGGGAAAGGTAAAGGTGTTGGTGTTCAGCTTTCCCCAACGTGTCACAAATGTGGAAAGTACCATCTGAGAGATAGTTTGGTAGATTCGAGTGCATGTTTCAAGCATGGTGCAAAAGATCATAAGTAGAGACATTGCTAATGGATGGCTAAGGATTAGAGGATGATCGTCGACGTTCTCAACCATACCCCTCTATGAGTCACTAGACTTGGAGTAATTCTTCACAGGTATGTTAAAGGTTTTTTTTTTTGATGTGTATGCATTGATAGACCTGGGTGTGACTCTTTCTTTTATTACTCTTTTTGTTGCCAAAAAGCTTTATGTTAGTCCTGAATTGTAGTGTGAACCTTATGAAGTGTCTATCCCTGTTGGTGAGTCCATTGTTGCTAAAAGATCTATAGAAATTATCCCGTGTTCATTTTCCATAAAATCTTGCCTTGTGATTTTGTTGAATTCGATGTGGTAGATTTTGATGTCATTCTTGGGATGGATTGGTTGCATGCATATTATACTTCTATTGATTGTAGAACCCATAAGGTTAAATTCCAATTCCCTAATGAGCCCATCCTTGAGTGGGGAAGTCATGATATAGTGGTCAAGGGTAGATTCATTTCTTGCCTTAAAGCCCAAAAGTTAATTTCTAAGGGTTGTCTCTATCATCTTATGAGGGTTAGGGATGTTGAGTCCAAAGTCCTTCCTGTTGAGTCGATTTTGGTGGTTAATAAGTTTCTTGATGTCTTCCTCGATGAGCTTCCCGGTGTTCCTCCCGAAAAAGGAAATAGATTTTGGTATAGACCTCCTTCTCAATACTCAACCTATTTCTATTCCCCCTTACCATATGGCCCCGACAGAGTTGAAGTAATTGAAGGACCAATTGAAGGATTTGTTGGAAAAGGGTTTTATAAGGCCTAGTAAGTCACCTTGGGGTGTAACAGTGTTATTTGTGAAGAAAAAGTATGGTT
>DF358561.1:72556-89083 GCA_000787875.1 Solanum virginianum
CGTTTTCCATATATCTCAAAATTCATGCGTGATATCAAAAATTCAACTTCATATTCTCGATCAGGGGGCAAAATTGAGTGGGACATTAGAAGATCCATAGAGAAAATTAATTTTTGCTATTTTTTATAAATAGTGTGCATCCACGACCAGGCCACGACGCGAACTAGGCATGGATAAGTGTTAAATTTTCCTCTGCGATAGGGCCGCATCATGGACCAAATTCGGACCAGTTCAACTTTTTCCTTCATTTTTCATTTTGGCCAAGGGCATTGAGGTCATAGCCCCATGCCCACTTATGTGCGAAAACACCTATACTTAGCCATTTATCAACTTTATATAACTCAAAGCCCTCTCAAAAACCTCTTTAAGACTTAACCAAATATCTCTCTCAAATTTCTAGGATTTCAAGCCTAACTATGGAACTCAAGGATTCTCTTCAAGCTCCAAGTTCTCTCCAAGCTCATCTCAAGAAAACCCAAGTTTGAGGTATGTGGGTTTCATCCATTGGGTTCTTTCACTCATGGAGCCCAATCTTCTATTTTTTTTATAAAAATTGCATGTTTTCAAGTTTTATTATCTATGGGTATCTCTTATTATGGATGATGAATATCAATTATGTTGGGATTTTATGAAATGTTGGTTGATTATGCATAACTATCTATTTCAAGATTATACTATGAATTGATTTTGTCTATTGAGACATGCATATTTTGACCTATGAAACTACGATCTATTATGAGATTTGATGACGGATTTCAAGGTATCCTACATGAGGGTTTTACAATATGATGGTGGGTTGACTTGAATTGAGTTTTCTCACATTATTTTACTCTTGAATTACATGATTTTAAACTAGTATCATGAACCTACAAAGTGTTTGATAAAATGTCAAGTCAAGAATTCTCAAGTTATTGATGATCTATCTTATAATTTACAAGTCAAGTGACTACATGATGATTAAGGTCTTTCAAGTATGTATTGAATTCATGAAAAGTATCTATGATGTTACAAGTATCAAGTTAATCCCTATTTCAAGATTTTTACCTCTTGTGAGCCATTCATGTTAAAGCAAGAGTTCATGTACGATTATGATCTATTCTCATGTTTCAAGTTATGCTCACCAGTAGAGGTCAAGAATGTTTAAGAGCTACTCATGTCATGTTTCTTACAAGTTATTAAAGTATGATTATTTCAAGTATTCCATGGGATTGGACTTAACACCGATGGATTGGATATCATTGTGGACTATCTTCAAGGGTCCATACTCCTTTCCTCAAACTATGTGCCAACACAGGAATATGTTTTAGCCTTGTTATAATAGTGGATCTATTTAGTGCACTTTATCATGAAAGATCCACCCTACAATGTGATAGGTTCCCATAAGGGGGGTTACTTCTCTGAAATGGTACGGGCTCCCGTAAGGTGAAGTATGGTTTACCTTTGCAAGTAGAACACCTCTTTACCGATTAGGGGTAGTCATCGGAATTCCAAGTTGTAGCTTGCTTTGTCGTACTTTTGTCGGTTAGGGTCTCTTCCCATACATGTATTATGTTCTATGCAAGTTCAATGATGTAAAAACATGTTTTACTTCAAGCATTGACCATGCATGCCATATTGAGATCTCACTTATCCATTGCTTATTACTATGCATTTTGATGATATTGGCTTGCGTCTTGTTGCATTGCATCCTACATACTTAGTACATCCAAATGTACTAACGCATACTTTATGCCTACATGATATTACCATGTAGGAAACAAAGCAACACTTGATCATCCTCCACATGGCTAGTACGATCCATTGAAGCAAGCTTTGGTGAGTCCTCAAGTTCGGGGACACTATCTTTACTATTGCTATATTGAGTCTTCTTTTGTTGAACACTTGTTGTTATGAGAGTGAGATCGTAAAATGCCTTAGCCCCCCTCCTCCATTCTATATTAGAGGTGTTGTTAGAATATTATGATGTAATTATGCTATAAGCTTGACTCTTTATGTTTTTATGATTATCAAAGACTTCCCTTGGTCCCGATTTCCCATGTTTTATATCTCTTATTGTTGTTTACTTTCGCGACCAAGGATGTGTAGTTGATATGCTAAGAGGCTTATTTGGTTCCCTTAGGGTTCCCATTCGCCGTGTCACGTCTAGGCCCTAGGCTTGGGTCATGACACTATTGCACATAAAAAAAACCTAAAAAAGCCTATTTATAATATTTAAAATATAAAACCAAAGTTGTGATTTCGTCTGTAAATCTGGGGTTGACTTCTATAAAACCTATATATGGGTTGTATAAAGTTTTATGGCTTATGGAGGGTTTCATCTAATGGATTCTCAGAAACTCCCCACTTTCTGATCCTTAGGGTATGACACCATATCTATGACTCATACAATGTTATACGGCTTATCTACATATTCGTAAATTCAACTTCAGAAAATCTGTCCTTCACTGGATTTTGCTACGAAACCTACTCTACGACCCGTGAAAACTTTCATGGCCCCTAAAGGGTGTCTTATTTCTGCACACAACCCAAAATCATGCCAACCCTATAATCCTACAAAACAAACATAAAAACACATCAAATCTATTAACATCACTTTAAGAACGCACAAATTTCCAAGTTTTAAGCATCAAAAGTGATATATTTTGACAGCACATCAACACCCTCAACTTAAAATTGTTGCTTGTCCTTAAGAGATGGATGCAATCTATATAAGTAGTATAGTATCACACAAACCTCAATCTAATTACATACATAATATCAAACTTAAGCACAGATACCTATACCACTTTGAAAGTACATGACGAATTCAATCTACATAAGCAGTATAGTAACACATAGACCTCAATCTAATGGCACACATCATCTCAAACTCAAGCACAGATACCCACACCACTCATAAATACATATCAGTGCAACTATGATAAGCAAGATAATTAACGATAAGCAACAATCACTGAATATGTCCAATATCACCAATACGATACAAGTGTCCTTATAGAAAAAAGTCTCATATCCCACTCATGATGCTATTTTCAGATTGAATACTTGGGACTACACAAAATCACTCACTCTCACAAAAGATATTCAAATACCTTGCTCAATACCATATTCTTGCCCCTATACTCATGACTATGACCTTCGACTACATGGACTAGGATCACTATAGGACTTTCTTGGCTTGTAACATAGGCTCAGGGGGCTTTGGTATGATAATTTGGAAATATGGTGACTAAAGGCCCTCCTTGACACTGCGTTATGATATTTTAAGAACATAGTGACCAAAAGGCCCTCCATGACACCGCATTATTCTACAGTTTGGTCCTACCAACACTATTAATTTTTCACTTCATTCTCCCCTCTAAGGCCTTATTCTCATTTTTAGCTCATTATCATTTTGTTTTCACATTATCTTTTCTTTTTAGCTCATTGATTAGACATCTACTCATTTTTCTTACACCAAGAGAACTTTTTTGTCCCCTTTTCCATGTATCACTAGCTTCCACCTCATTTTGTGTGATTAATCTTGCACTAGCCACCCTCAATTTAGGCTTTTGGCCTGAGTCGAGGTGCATAATATCTAACCTATGAACCAGCGCCACTTTTGGTAGCCACCCTCAACTTAAACTTTTTGCCTCAATCAAGATGCATAATATTCATGGAAGGACTAGGGTCAATTTTAGGATTTTACATTTAACAAGGCAAGGTAACTTAGGTTTTTACAAAGAAAAGGGTACATGCAAGGTTCAAACATTGGGATTAAGGGATAATTACATATTTTGTTGGTTATTTAGCCTAAGTTGACTAATGTGAACAATGGTTTAAGATCCTTTCCTAACCAATTAACCTATACTCTATGTCAGAGTAACAAGAAAGTTCTGAATTGAAGCACAACATAAGAATCTAAAGAAAGCTCACACACACATGGCACTGATTACACTATGAACAAAGACTCTCAAATCATGCTTTTCATCACAATTTAGCCTCACTTATCAAAACAAGAATTGCCTAACAATCAAACATGCACGGTTGCTATCAAGACTAACTAACAAAATTTTTGGTGGGTATCTTTTCTCACACAAAAACAAACATATACCATAGACATTAGCACTATATGATATAATACTACCTACACATTTTAATAATTCTAACTGAACATAAAGTAAATATCCTTGGGGAAAAAGAATACAAGCAAGAAAACCCCTCAGATTCAAAATTTGGGATAGTTATAAGCCAAGGTTACTTAGACTTCACTGAGGCCTATAACTACCTACACCACAGCAAAAGAACTTTGCAATGCCCTCAATACACATAGGTCAATAAAGAACATACCTAGGCACCTAAGCTCTGATCTCTACCTTGGTTGCCTCCCAAGCAGCGCCTGATTTAGTGTCATGGCATGACTTAGACATCTTGGGTACTCAGACTTCACCAAGTGTCCATGCATCCATATTCAAGTCATCTGGTCTATTCATTGACCGACAGATATTGAAGATAACTTCTTCATTATTTAATCAAAACTTGAGTTGGTCGGCTTCCATATCCACTAGTGCTCGTCTAGTGGATAGGAAAGGTCTTCCTATGATAATTGAGACTTTGAAGTAGACTTCACAATCAATGATCATAAAGTTTGCAGGAAATATGAATCTCTCTACTTTGACAAAGACGTTGCATAGTATCCCTACAGGCCTCTTCAATTGGTCAGCCATCAATAATTGTATACTAGTCAGAGTAGGGGCTCCTAATTCTAGCTTGTTAAAGACTGTAAGGGGCATTCGATTTCTACTAGCAATAAGATCACATAATTTTTGTGTGAACTCTACATCTCCAAAAGTGCAGGGTATGGTAAATACACTGGGATCTTCTCACTTTTGCACCAAGGACCTTGTAGCAATTGAACTGTAATGTTTAAGCTCTTGGGAGAGCTTCTGGCTTACAGCCCACTTTTTTATGACCAAGTTCTTCATGAACTTTTTATACCCTGGCATCATCTCCAATGACTCAATGAGATGGATATTGATGGAGAGTTGTTTTATCATGGAGAGGAAGTGCTTGAATTTACCCTCTCCCTTTTTCTTTTTTTATTCTTTGAGAGAAGGGAGGAGGAGGTCTAGGAATTGGCTTCCAGTTTTATGGCATCACTACTGCATCATTCACCCCATTCTTGGCATGACATTTCTTGTCTCTACATATTTGGCCTCAACTATATCCTCACAAATATCATTATCATCAACTAAAATTAGAGGGTTAATGATCTGCTTGCCACAATGAGTGGTCACCGACATACACTGCCCCTTATTCTTTGGATTGTAAATTGTATTGATAGGGAATGTACCTTTTTATCGCTGGTTGAGTTGAGTTGACATTTGACCGAACTGTTTCTCCAACCACTTCATAGCAACAGAATGAGACTCGATCTTCTGATTGATACTGGAGATGTCAAAGTTCATCCTCCTTATGGTCTTATCCTATGTTAGCCATCTTCAATAGATAATCAAACATCTCCTCAACTCTAGAGCTACCTACACCAGAATCTCGATTATGTTTTTGCACATATGGACCATTGTTGTAAACATATATGCAACCGCAATCAACATCTTTATCTTGGAACCTGTTTCTATCATAGTAACCTCCACGATTATTATCTCTGAATTTTTCATCCCTATTATAGTTTTGCCCTTGGTTCTGACCTTAGTGCCAATAATCCTGATTAGACCCTTGGACATTGGTCCAAAAAAACCTCATCTAATCAGTGACAAAGCAAATGTCCTCCATATAGTAAGGTGCCTTATACATGGGTGATTCTGAAGGATGATGAGCAACTGCATTCACATGTTCTTGGTTCTACTTCATCAATAACTCCATATTGGTGCTAATCCGACCAAGCTCTTGCATCATCTTTGCATTTATTGTTTCTTGCGCAAAATTACTACTAACTACACATGAACTCTTCATTATTGACCTATGTCTTGTTTCCCATGCACGATTTGTCTTGACTACCTTTTCTAACTTCTCAGCAACCCTTGAAAATAGCTAATCTAGAAACAAGCCATCCACCTTGGCTATTCTCATCCGGGGCTCGAAGAAGATCTCCGCTAATGCATCAACAATGATCTTGTGGTCAGGGACACTTTTTAGAAACTTTGCAAACCTCTCCTACATGGTATTGATTGAATCACCTGGAAGTTGCTCGAAGTTGTTTTTTTGGTCTTTCACCTTCAGTTTCTTTGTTATCGAGAAGAACCCCTCTAAAAAGGCCTTCTACAATTCAGCCCTACTGCAGATCAAACTTTGTGCAGTTCAGCTTAGCGTTGCATTGCTTGTTAGAGATAATAGGAAGCCACAAAGTCCCACAACATCTATAGATAGATTCTGATTTCCCATTATACTCTTACAGACAAACATAACATTATGTAGATGGCTATGCGAATCCTCAAATGGTAGGCCCATAATCAACCAACAATTTTGCAGCATTTAAAGTAACCCACTCGAAATAATAAACTTTGTGTCATCTGGCAATGACGGTAACATGATAGCTATAGTGGCATCCATATCCATAGGGTTAAGAGGATATTGATTCCATTTATGATCTTTGATATAAAGATCCTGTGGCTGTTTATCTGATCAATATGCTACACTACACCTGCATGCTGAAACAAAAACAAAACAAAAAAATGTAAAATAAGGGAAATAAGGATTAACTATCAAACTACTCAAATTAAATAAGTCTAGTCGTATTCCCTAGCTATGGTGCCGAAACCTTGATATCGCCCAAGCTACTTCTCCTTTTTGAAGGTTAAAGTGATCGTTGTCAAGATATATAACCTAACCAAGGTTAGGATCGAACCCACAGGGAATATGGTAGACTTAAAGTAATTTCAAGCAATTCGAGTTGATTAACCTACTTATTCCCCCTGGGGGGATGATGTTTAAAGTTGTAGGAAAAAATCCTAAACTAAGACGAGTGTTTGAAAATAGTAAGAAGATTAAGTAGGGTATTATGTTCCCCATGATTTTCTAACTTTGTATTATCAGATAAATAAATTCTTTTCTAGTGTGTATCATACAAAACTGATAAGTTAGGTTTACCAAACCCTTTGATTTAGGTGAGGTAAATTTTACTATGTGATTTCATCCATCCCCGTAGTGTGACATGACTAACCCTTACCTTTTGTTCTAGTATTATCGCTCTTTGATCATGTTAGGTTGATTAGATGAGAGAGATCACATCGAATCGTATTAATTAATCTTTTTTCCTTTTCATTACTATCTTGATTCAGTCAGTAATACAAGGCGGGTTCTAACATTGCCCACCGTTAAAAAGCACTCAAAACAAAGAGAATTAATTAATCATGCATGCACACTTTCTAAGAATTATGAATTATCCAATTTTACCTTGTTAGTTCTTCATGGTTTCTACAACCCTAGTTGTGGATTTAGCTACTCATATTCAGTGTAGATGTAATAATTATGATACAGAATAGCATAATTAAGAACTTACAAGAATGAAATTAAGAATAAGAGATCCAAGCTCTTCAATGAAAATCACAAGTACGAATTAAGATCACAAAATATCATTTTCCAAGTGTCTCACAATGTTTTTCATTGGTTCCTAACTGTTGTACACTAAAAAATCTTAAAAACCTATTTATAATATTTAAAATACAAAACCAAATCAAAATAGGAGAAGTAGGTTGGCAGGCACTACGGGCATCTTTATAGGCAGTATAAAGTTCTATGGTCCATAATCGGGCTTTGTGGATTTTACCTGCAAATCTGGGTTTGACTTCTATGAGTATAAAGTTTTACGGCTTATAGAGTCTGATGACTTTTTAGAAACTCCCACTTTCTAATCCTCAGGGCATAAGACCATATCTACAACTCGTACAAAGTTATACAACTCATCTGCATGTTCGTAGATATAACTTCAGAAAATCTGTCCTTCACTAGATTTTGCTATGAAACTTACTCTACAGCCCATGAAAACTTCCATGGCCTGTAAAGGGTATCGTAGAATAGCAAACACTTCCATTTCTGCACACTTAGCCCAAAATCATGCCAACCCTATAATCCTATAAAACAAATATAAAAAGACACCAAATCTACTAACATCGCTTGAGAACATACAAAATTCCAAGTTTTAAGCATCAAAAGTACTATATTTTGATAGTACATAAAACTCCGTCCCTAGTATATTATTTATTGCTTAGTCCCTCGATAGTATGGGATGCCCATCAAGATTTTGCTTGCTGATTGTACCGCCAGTGGTATGGCATGCCGATTGGCTATTATTTGCTTATACGTGTACCTGCTTGCGTTATTTTGTTATATAGTAACTTACCCTCTTGTTGGTTGAGTATACATCATTTTTTGGCTAGGTTGGGTTAGTCCCTAAGTTCTCAATTAGTATTGGATCCTTACTATTTTGGTTACTTCTTGCTTCATGCTAGCAGATAGTAGACCTGATTCTCCCATGTATATTTCTTGTGTTCTCCTCATCATCTCGTATATTTGATTAGATGTTATCCTAACTATTATTACATTACTTATGCTATATACCAATCTTATTTTCATGTTGGTTATACTTTCTTTATCTATGGAGCTCACTCGGCCTATGCCTGCTGAGTACTATTTATTTGGTACTTATAATGCACTTCTACCCCTATAGATTGAAGTGTGAGTCTCTGTTATTAAGTTCTTTTTGTGAAGAGCAGGTTGAGGATTTCGAAGATCATAGTGAGGTCTTGACATTCGGAGTTACTAATTTCTATCTAATTGTATTTAGACTTATCTTTATTTTTTGTATCTAGAGATGGTCTATACTATTATTGGTATTTAAAAAGGCCTTATACTCTTATCTAGGTATTAGAAGCTCCAATATTGACTAGTTGCAGTTATTGTGGTTGGTTTTGGTATGTTGTTTTCTTTGGTATTTTATATCTCTTATCCTTATCATGTTAGCTTTTAGATATTATGGTTTTCTTTCTCTGGAAAACATGTTGCCTAAGGTTCTAGGCTATAAGATAGGCTTACTTATCAGTGGGTTGGGTAGATACCATCACAGCCTGTGAAATCGGGTGGTAAGAAGTTGGTATTAGAGATCTAGGTTTATTGGCAACATTGGTATGAGAATAATGCCTAGCAGAGTCCTGCGGATGAGTCCACAGATATTCGTATCCTATCTTTAAAAGACTATATGGGGCATTGATTTGAAACTCATGTTGTTAACTCATTGTCTGTGTGCTTTAAATTAAATAATCTCTAAAGCTCCTTCCTTGGAATTCACTCTTTCTTGGATTGATAGTATGAGGTCGTTGGTCGATTTACCCAAGTTATCACCATGTCCAACTAGATCTACAACAAGTAGTTCCCTAATAGTAGATGGATCACAGGATCCTCAACTGGGTCCATCATATATTTCTGAATATTAGGTCAAATTCCTTCAGTTGGTTGGATGTATATCTATTTTGTTCCATATAAAGTAGGATTTGGGCTAGGGATTATTAGCAAATTGACCTTACCACTCTGTTTGGCATCGGAGTATTTGGTAGAAATTGGGCCTACTTTTTCTCAAGTTATGAATCATATGAGGGCTGTAGAGCAGACATGTTTTGATACCTTTTATCGTGATTATCAGGTTGGCAATGGTTCCCTCCCTCTTCAACCTGTCATCCTTATAAAAATAATGCCAAAAGGTCCTTAGACATGTCATAGTACATGCAACTAGTAGATATCAGGGTTGGTTTCCCAAGGTTTGCAGTATAGACCTTTAGTTCATGAGATTCCATTAGTTGCAACTAGGTCTTTTCTGTAGTTTTGATGACAACATGGATAGGTTTAGGGTCATAGGCTTCAATTCAGTTAGCTAGGGGTGGTCCACTGGGTGTTAAAGATAGTTCACATGTTGCTAAGAGCAGGAACTCTCATGATAGGTCCCGCCAAAGATCTTAGCAGGATTATTCTTGGTCGGGCTAGGGCTTAAGGGGTTTTGAGACATTTCCTACATACCATGGTTGCATTATTATAGAACATTCAGCATCTTACTACGACGGATGTGATCATTGGTCTTGAGATTTACCTTGGTGGGATTTGATCTTCTAGGAAGGAGTTGTTAGGCCTTGTTGCATAAATAGGAGATGGGCCACCAATTTAAGAAGTGTTCCTAACATAGGGCATCTAGACGGTTTGCTTAGCCAGAGCAGTCTCAGGGGTTCTTATCTCATCCAATCAGAGATGGAATTCAGAGTTTTACCGGAGGTCATTTGAGTATTTAGGCTGAGTTTGGTTATGATTCTTCCTATGCTTTTCTAGGATAGATAGAGGGAGAGGCTCCTAGTATCAAGCGTAATTATGTAAATTCTTTTCTAGATCCTTTTTTGCTTGTATTATGTGGTGTTAGGGTCTTCGTACCCATCGATGCTTACTTGACTTGTTATATTCATTCTATGACTGCTATTTTAGATTTACTGGGACTTAGTGTATCTTGGTGTTGTAAGTGTAAGGACCCAGACCAAGGTAGACCTTAACAATGTTTCAAATCAAGTTTTTGGAAGTTTGTGACTAAGGTACCCTGTAGGGACACTGATGTCGCCCAAAACTGCACCTCTTTTTGAAGGTATAAGCCATCATTGTCAAAATATATATAACCTAACCAAGATAGAGAATATAGCCTAGACCTAGAGTAATTACTAGCACTTAAAATGAATTAACCTACTTATCTCCCGAAAAAGGGGTTTTGTAATTGTAGTAAGTAAACCTAAACTAGAAGCAAATGTTGTGAAATCAGTGAGAGAAGTAACTAGGGTATTATGTTTCCCATGAATAATTCCTTAGTATACCTGGATAATCATAATCTTTTCTAGTGTGTAGCATATAGAATTGGTAAGTTAAGTTTTACCAAACTCTTTTATCCAGGCGAGAGGCAAATTTCACTATGTGATTTGATCCATCCCCATAGTGTGACATTACTTACCCTTACCTTTTGTTCTAGTACAACTGCTCCTTGATCCAATTAGGTTGATTAGAAAAGCGAGATCACATAGAGTCCTATTAATTAATCTCTTTTCCTTTCCATTACTACCTTCATCCAGTTAGTAAGAATTTGGTGGGTTCTAACGTTGGCTACTGTTAAAAACCATTCATAACAAAGAATGTTAATTAATACATGCATGCACACACTTTCCTAGAATTATGAATTATCCAATTTTACCTTGTTAGCTCTTCGTCGTTCCCATAACCCTAGTTGTGGATTTAGCTGTGCATGATCCTTGTAGATGAAATAATTATATTATGGAATAACATAATTAAATACTTACAATGATGAATTTAAGAACAAGAAATAAAAAGTTCTCCATAAGAAATCTCAATGTAATAATCTCAATATAAAAATCACAAAATATGAAGTCAAAAAGGTGTTTCTATCCTCTCTCATGTGTCTCCTCTCCAAAAAGACCTAAAAAAAACTATTTATAATAAGTAAAATACAAATCCAAAATGGAATACAAAAACTAAATTTGGCACCTTCTAAGGATCAGTTTACGGGAAAAATAAGAAACCACGGACCGTACCTAGGCTTCATACTCTGCAACTTCAAAATATCAGACATCAACTCCATGAGACCTTCTTATGGGCCATCTTCTGAATTATGACCTATGGAGGCTTTTGCCTGACAACTTTTCTAAAACTATTCAAAACCTAATCCTCCAAGCACGAAACTATCCATGACTTGTGAAGAAGTCTACGATTCATCTAACAGTTTGTGGATCCAACATCTAAAACTTGGTCCTTCACTGGATTTGACTTGCGAAACTAACCTACGACTCATGGATTGAACCACATCCCTTAGACTTGTCCATTAAATCCCAAAAACTTCAATTTTACAGAACATTGCCCAAAATTATACCAAATCTCGTAATCCTGCAAAATCAACATACAAACATATCAAACCCACTAACATCACTTTGAGAACACACAAAATTTTAAGTTTTTAAGTGTCAAAAGTGTTGTATTTCAGCTGCACATCAATACCCTCAACATAAAATTGTTGTTTTTCCTCAAGCGACAGACTCAATCTACATGAGTAGTATAGCAACACACAAACCTCAATCCAATGTCATACATCATCTCTAAATTACTGATAGATACCCAAACAAACACATTAGTACATATCAACCAATGCAGATCAATATATGTGCCAGTGCAACTGTGACAAGCAAGGTAACCACTGGTAGGCCACAATCACTGAAATAGACTAGAATTAATAGTGTAACTTAAGTGCCCTCATAAAAAGAAGTCTTATATCTCTCTCATGACAGTATTTTATGATTTGATGCTTGGGACTTACAAAATCACTCACACTCACAACAAATATTCAAACACCGTGCTCAATACCATATATTTGCCGCTATACTCATGACTATGATCTTTGCCTACTTGGACTAGGATCACCATAGGACATTCTTGGCTATAACCATAGGCTTAGGGGGATTTGTTATGATGTTTTAGAAACATAGTGACTAATGGCCCTCCTTTACACTGCATTATTCTACACTTTTGCACTACCAACACTGTTATTTTCGAATCACTCTTCCTTTCTCCTATTTCAAACTTTCTGGGTACCCTATTCAAACTATTAAGCTCATTGCTTTTATTTTTCACTTTCTTTTTCTGTATAGCTCATTATTTAGGAATCTATTCATTTTTCTCGCACCCATAGCACATTTTTCCATTTTTCATATACCACTAGCCTCCATCCCATTTAGTGTGATTTTCTTTACACCAACCACCCTTAACTTAGGCTTTTGGCTGAGTTAAGGTGCACAATATTCAATCTATGAACTAGGACGACTTTTAGTAGCCACCCCAACTTAGGCTTTTTGCCTAAGTCAAGGTCCACAATATTCAAGGAATGACCATGGCCGAATTCAAGATTTCACATTCAAAAAGGCTCGGTTATTTAGCTATTTATAAAGAAAAGAGTACGTGTAAAGCTCAAGTATTACCAAGGGATACATCTATCATTTGGTTGGTTATTTAGGCTAAGTAGGCTAATATGAACAATGGCCTAAGATCCTTTCCTAACCAATTAACCTATAGTATTAGTCGGAGTAATATAGCAAGTTCTGAATTGAAACACAATACAAGAATTTTGGAAAGAAGCTCACACACACTTGACACTATCAACACAGACTCTCAGATCATGCAATTTTCATCACAACTAAACATAAACTTATCAGAAGAAGCACTGTCAATCCCTAATTTCACATGGTTGTTATCAAAACTAGCTAAGACAAAGTTTGATAGGTATCATTTTTCCATAAAACTAACATATGCCATAGATTTTAGTACAATATGCTACTAATACTACTTACATATCCTAAATGTGCTTATTCAGCAGAAAATAAATGTCCTTAGGGAAAGAACATATGGGAGAAATTCCCTCAAGCTCAAAATTTGGGGTAGTTATAAGTCATGGTTACTTAGATTTCACTGAGGCCTATAACCACCCATACCCCAATTGAAAAAGATTTGCATTATCCTCAATGCAACAAAATATTACCAAAACAAAGCATAAGGGTCAAATAGTATGTACCTGGGTGCCTAAGTGCCAATTTCTGGCTAAGCCTAACCACCCTTAACCTGCCTGATAGTCTCCTTAGTGTCGGTAATATGTTTGGAAAGTCCAGCACCCCTTATCCTCTCAAGCTCATATATCTGCCGCTCTCTCTCATCTGCAATGGGGCGTAATCTCATAAACTCAAACTACTCTATCTCTACTAATTCTACCTCCCATCTCAAAGTATCTAGTTTTTTTTCTCTAGATGAGGCCTCTTCCCGAGGGCACAGAGTGGTGTCCCCTCAGGGCTGAATAAATCAACAGCCACCTCAGTAGTGTCATGGAGAAAGCACATGTGCTGTTGATGGTGTCACCCTCATATCAGTCTGGAGCTACTGGATCTCCTCCTAAATGGTTGTAAAGTCAGCAGGTTGGGCTGCACTGAGGCTCCGCTTAACTCGCCTCTCAAATGTATTTATGTAGCCATGTACCGGTAGAAGTGTGTGATCAAGTTTGGCTGTAAACTGTGAGTGTACTCGAGCCTCGGAGTCTACAATGACCTCGTAAAACCAAGACCAGATCTGTTGTAGCAACTGAGTCAACTGGGACTCTATGCGAGCCTTTCACTGCTCTAGGGCCTGGATCGATACCACAGACACGTATACCATGCCACCAAGGGATTATTGTGTGGGTACAACTCTTAGTGTATGAGTAGAATTTGTAGTATCCCCCCATCTCTCTCTCAGCCTTAGTCTGTTAGGGCCCCTCATTCTCTAGAGTAGCAGCAGAAGAAGAAGAAGGAGGCTTAGATAATGGTGCGATGGTGAGCATCTCTGGTAAGTAGACTGGTAGATCTAGTGGTCACCAGAGGGCCACTCGATCCTCATCAGCCTTTATTAGGATTCCATCTAGTGTCCTCTGAACCTTAATCAGAGTGTCTATATGATGTAGAATCTCCACTCCTGTCACTATACATAAGTGGTAAATCATGCACGGGGAAAGAGATAGAGGTAGAACTCTTCAAGGCTGCCTTATGTATCTGATCAACTATCACGTGAGTCCAATCAATATCATAGCCAGTGATAATGCTGGCAACAAATATTGTGTGATCCAATGTCAAGTTATTATCAGCATAGGTCAGTCAAATCAGTGAATGAACTATGGCCCACCAAAATTTGCTAATGAAGCTGAATGATGCCTTCACTATCACCGCTGATGTAGAAACCCAGTCAGGGCCCTGGCCCTACTCCGTAATATTGTTAGCAATCTATCTCATAAATGAGGCCTTTCAGGTTGCATCTCTCATTAGTATCCAGTCCCTAGTCTGCCTCAGTCAATGATTATACTCAGCTATAGTCTTAGGGCCCAGATACTCAAGACCAAATAGAAAGTGAAAGATAGTGGTCTTAGATATGTCGATCAAAACTTCTCTCATTATCATTTATGTAATGCAATGTTGAGAAAGGTATCTCTTCCACTTCAGGGTCGACCCATAATAGTGGCAGTCTATGAAGCATATAACTCTCGAACCATCACCAGGGAGTTCTTCCCCGGCGGAGATGCTAACCACTCCAACTTGTAATAGGCTATGGTGTCCCAGAGTCCAAGGATACTGTCAAGCCTAAAAGAGATGATCTAGGGCTCCTCAAATATGGTACAAGCCTATAAGGCCCACTCATCATGCCTAAGATTATCTGTATATCTGCTGCATACCCCGCACATACCATTTACTTGTCAATGCATTTGGGGGTGAAGGTGGTGCTAAGGTAGACTCAGAATCTGACTCCTCTCCTGATCTAGACTCGGACCCTTCTCTAGAGGAAGCCATCTAGATTGAGTTGCTCTCCCTATCACACCTCTCGTCAAACTAGGGAGGCTGGATCTCTATTGCCTGATTCTCAGGTGGCACTGTCTGTCTTGCAGTTGCCCGTGTGTATGGTCACTCGATGCCTACATCTGGCTAGATTCCATGATCCTCAATGGACCCAATAGCCTCAGGAGCAATCGGGGTGTTTGAAGGCTCATCCCATAATCTGGTCTGCATGGCCCAAATCTCACTTTTTCTAGACTTAGGAGCCATTGTACCTGGGATCCATAAATTAGCATAAATATTAGTCCTAATAGTATAGGATAGGAAAGCAAAATGCTCGTCTATGAGCCATAGGTAAAACAATGGGCCGTAGAAGGCCTTCGTAAGTGGCATGGTACAATAGTTCAAGTTATTGGAAATGCACCTACAAAACCAGGTGCAGCTCATAGAACTAACTATAGGTCGTGGAGTAAGTCATTGGTATAATTATAGAACCAAATATTTCAGGCAAGGGACCTACGAAACTAGGTTACGAGCTATGGTCTAAACTATGGCCCATAAGTGGTTTCGTCTAATGATATCTCAAAAAACCCCAAGTTGCTGAACTTAGTTATGAGGGGAAACTATGATGCATAGATTAATCCACGGGCCATAGAAAAACCTAGTGTTGTAAATACAGCAACCTGGTTTTTCTGGGGCCACCAAACGGGTTCCATTAATCAATGGCAAACACAAAATCACAACCAATAACAAAATATAAACATCTTAACAGTGTCGAAGCAAATTCATGCATATCAATTCATCCCACAACACATGCTCACCAAATTACCTAACACCCCACATGTATGAATTATTAATTTAACCCGTTTAGTATCAACTACACATTCACATATCACTTCGACCACTATTGGAGAACAAATGTAACATGCTATCATTCAACACATGCACTCACATGTCAATTTCAATTACATTATTTAATACCATTACTATGACAAGTGACTTCGTGATTTCAAACAACTACATACAAACACTTTGTAGCCAAGAAAATTAATTTCATTGTTCTGACATATACATGGTTCAAGTTCAAAACAAACTAAACATTTAGTTTCAAGGATGTAATATTTTTTATCAATAGACAATACATAAATTACGATCATGACATTGG